>WBMZ01009045.1:0-157873 GCA_013400975.1 Atrichornis clamosus
GGGGCCGCCGGCCCTGCCCTGGGGAGGGCAGAGCTGCGATCCCACCCCGGCGGCGGAGGAGGGGCGGCCCCGGGGGGCGGCCCGCGGGCTCCCCCCGTGCGGCTGCGGGAGCGGGGGCGCTGGAGCCGCTGTCGCGGTGTCCGGGTTCCCCGCGTCCCCGGAAAGGGGTCGGCGGCGGAGACCGCTCGGCCGGGCCGGGAAATGCCGCTCAGGCAGCTCGGACCGTCTGCGCTCGTCAGAGCTGTGGATTCGAGCGGACAAAACGCTCTGTAATAAGCTTATCTTCCATCTGAAAACACCAACTCGCTCTTGCGTGCACGCCGGGTACTTTTACCTTAAAAAGAACCAGAAAATACATAGACACACTGGAGGTGGGAGGCCACTGTCAGCACACTCCGTGTTCCCAGATTCCCTGCTCGGTACCTGAGCGTCCCCACTGTCCCAGACCGTACTCGGAGACTTGTGTTTTTAGCTAGGTCAGCTTGTGAACTCGAAGTCATTTTACGTTTTGGCATGGGGAAGAATAATTGCCATCTTCTGTTTTATTCATCTCTTCTCTTCAGTCGAATACTTGCAGGAGCTGCCCTCTTGGGCTGAGTTTCAGTCTTGGGGAAACTCAAAAGCAGAACCACTGGGCTAAAAATAATTTCACTGGAATCCACAGGACAGTTCATTTTTACTCTGCAAAAGCATGTTTCTGCTGTGTTATGCAGAGCAGATGAGTAAGTATATAAACGTACATAAATATATAAAAATAAATGCAGTGTTGGAGCATAACTGAACTGAAACTCTCTTACCCCATGTTCGACTCAATCATGATACAAGGACGGAAAACAGAAGCCTCTGTGCTTGGGGAAATCTGTCTTTGATAGTTTGGTAGAAGAAGGAATTGAGAAGCAAGAGAAGACAAACACTTAGAAGAAGCAGGTAAGTGGAAGAGTTTCTCCCAGTTTAACAGATGATAAAAATGTCTTACAGGGAACAAACAACAAGAAAAATAGCTGAACAAGGTGGTCTAGGAGTGATCTGACTTTGCAAGACAGAAGGGTTGTAACTCTCACGGAATTGTGATGTAGCTCTTCTCAGGAAAGCTGCAGCTTTCTTAAATTTTCAGATTCTGAAAGAGAAGCTTATTAATGAGCCATTTATGAAAATCTGGCCATTTAGAACTGTCTACATCTCTTGTTGGCCACTGTTTTGAGTACTGAGCTCCAGAAAAGGGCTCTCTTGCTCCAGAACCTGCTGCTGGGTCACACTGAGAAACTGTGCTCTGTTCATGGTACCACATTTAAAAATAATGGTGCCAGAGAGCAAAAATGAGGCTGCTGTTGGCTATGGGAAGGAGCCCCACTTCACGTGGATTTTTCTCCTGATTGCAGGAAGATCAAAGTAATCATTTTCTGATTACATATTCCTAATAATTAACTTATCAAAGTATTTTTGTAAATACTTTGCTAAATGCAAATTAGCAACTTATTAATTCTGTGTGGTTTTCCTTGCTATTCAGATTTTTCTCTTTGACTAAACAGTTTTTTACTGTCCTCAATCTATTTTGTTCTGACCAAACTGGTAAATCCTTTCTAGTTCAGCTGTAGTTATGCTGACCTGGCTATTCATAGCTAACCTATACCTACTTATTTACAATAATAAGACATCTGGCATTGTGGCTTGTAGAACCAACATGGTTGGCAACATTTTCTGAAGTAAACTTGATGGCAGTTTATATTATCTTTCACATTAAATAGTATAACTTTTCAATTTTATTTGCTTGTGGCTTTTTGTTTGTTTGAAGCTTTACCTGTCTGCCTTCAAGGTATTTACTGTAGTGATTTGTCTCTTTTATTTTATTTTATTTTATTTTATTTTGTTTTGTTTTTTGTCTGGAACTCACTTTTTGTAAATATTTTTCTCTTCATTTCTCTGTTGATGATCTGCTCTCTTTGTGTATACTTGCACCCATGTACATACATATATATATACATATATATATATATATATGCACGTATCTGAGCTGATGTGCCTTTGCTATTTAGGTACTCCACACAAATGTTCAATTCCTTCCCCTATCTTTTCTTAGTCTTCACCTTCTGTGCGAGTTCTATACAGAGTAAAAGCCCTCATTAAATTCACACTAATTCAGTTTGCTCACAAACCAATTGCTTTTCCAGGGCACAGACAGAGATCCAGTGTGTCACGTGCTCAGCACCTCCTTACACAGTCATTTCTGTTCATAATCTGAAGTCTGAGGACAGGTCTCATTTTCTCCCCTACCAGCCAGAACGGGAATACAAAACCAGAGAATACCTCGGAGGAAAAAACAGGGCCAAAATTCCTTGCATTAGCAGTGCCCAGCAAGCAATAATTCCATCTTTTTTGGAGGCACTGTCCTACATCTTGTTTGGCTCTGAAAAATTACAGTTCCCAGGCATCTGGAATCAACTCCCCAGTTTGCATTCATTTTCACTTTCACTTAAAAGTTTTCCTGTTTACTCCACAGACAGAACTACTCTCATTTATCAGCTCTGCCAGTTGTGTTACATCTGGATATAGTCACTACAGGCACTGCTTCCACCTTCCCTGCTGTCTGTGACACATCCCAGCGATGAACAGTGACACCCTGTTTGCCTTTGGCAGCCCACCTGTGTGTTTCTGTTGCACCACTCCGTCCTCCCATGTTCCCAGGCAACTGCTGCAGCCACCAGGCTCTGCAGTGTCTGTCCCTGTCAGCTCACGTTGGGTAACACAGCCTCACAGAACAGCCTGTACCGGCCAGTTCCACGTTCAGTGAAACCCCCAGTTGTAAACTACCAGTTTTATATTCACTAGTCAGAATAAGGGTTTTTTTCTAAATGGGACTTTTTGGTTTTATTTGTTAGCTGGTTAGCTTTAGCCTAGAAATTTCTTTTTCCAAAGTGAAAAACTCCTTTATAAGGGTGATGAGCATGAATACAACTTTATACTTCTAAACTCTGCTAAATAGCAGCTTTTCCTGCAAAGGCATGAAGTGGAGGGAGTAATTACTTATGTGGCTGTTACTGTGCCACATGAGCCATCCCTGGGTGAATCCTAACCTTTCCAAACTCGCCATTCTTCTTCTCCCAATAAATGCTCACTTGTTATGGTGTATGATTTAATAATGAGTAGAAATTTTAGTTACTATAAATCTAGCATGTCAGACTGGCTGTTGATTGGCAGTTATGTCAAATTCAATAGCAGGCAGACATTGATGTAATCCATTTGATGTGGCATTAAGGGAAAAAATCCAATATTGAAATATTTGCAAAAAAAAGTAAGTGGCTAATGGGGCCAGAGTTGTCTCTGGCCCATCCCTGTTCGTTTCTCAAAGCCTGTCATTGCCTTATCCTTTCCATTTGAGATCCTTGGCACAACTATACCTGCTGTGTCATTCATCCCTCTATGTTACACAGTCATTTTTTTGCCATTCTTGCTAGTATGGTTACAGTGAAATCAATGGAAGAAAGAAGCAGTTTTTGCAAAGATTTGCTGCAAAGGAATGGCTAATATGTTCCCTCAAAAAAGCTATTAATATTACACTGTAGACTTATTTATTAAACAAACATATGACTCATTGTACTCAATACCAGAAATTACACATGCTGTGATCAACAAATATTATCCTTCTTTTAGCAAACCAATCAAGTCATCATATAATTGTTTAGTAGAAATTTTAGAGTAGATATAAATGCCATAAAACTTTCACAACTTCTGTTTCCTGGTTTAAATGCATCTGAGAGACTGATAGTTTTCTTTCTATGTCTTAATCATAAGCAATCAGCTTTGTAGGTAGAACCGTTCCTGATTTATTTCGCCAGATGTGTCCTCTACCCAATTCCTTAAGCACAAATGGTCTTTATTTTATCAGAACAAAGCTTCATAGATCAGGGTACTAGGAAATATGCAGGTTCCACTATAAAAAATGGGGGTGAACATTCATTCTGACAATGAAGCATCAAGGAAACTTTTTATCAGGTCCAGTAAAAATGATGCTTTCAAGAAGCACAAGCCCCTCAGTCAGTGTATTCCCTCCAGGGTGGAATGTCCATGCTGCTCCACCAGCCAGCCCTGGTCTCTTGCAGCCACCACCAAAACACTTCTTGCCATGACCCACTGCCTCTCTGTGCATCCTGATTTAACAGTGCCTAAAACAGGAGAGGCGGTGAGCTGGGCTTGGCTTTGGGATAAACTGGAGTGGCCACAAGTGAGGGTTAGGAAAATTTAAACTTTGTCATTTACTAGAAGATTATGAACAACTCAGGAAGAACAGACAACCAGCAACAAAACACTATCAGTCTGGTCAGAAAAAAATTTGACTGGGTGTAACACTTGGAACAAATATATGTGCTTGCAGAAATTCTAGGGCATAACATGTGCTGAGTGCTGACATGATTTCACAGGTTGGGAGAGGGTGTGCCTTTGCACCTTGTACACTCCTTCCCACAAGAGCTGATCATGCTTTCTCAGCCATTATTCATATCTCATATCTCAGCCATGTTTTCTCATTCCAAGATTAGACTCCAAAATCCCTCAACTAATATAAAAACATTTACTGTGTTCATTAGAGAATGTGTACATGGAGAAACCTGAAGTAATTTTACTTTGCCTCTTTCTTTAACCAATTTCTTCTCAGGTGAAATAATCCTCACATTGTATTCAATAAAAATGAGTAGACATAGATTTTTTTTTGTTTTCTGGTAAATCAGACATAGTCAGTCTCATATTTGAGGATTTAGGAACCAGCATTTAAGAAAGTCTGGAAGCCAGACCTCCCGTGGTCTTTGCAAAATGATAGAATCTGTCTTCTTTACTTACACTGTTATATTTTATATTATATTTGCACACACACACATGGGTAGGCATCAGTCAACCACTTGTTAAAATTTCTGCACTCTTCTCTGAATTTTATGCTGGCAGGACAATAGAAAAAGCAAAAATATTTTTCTTTTGCATCCTTCCATGCCCAAATTGAAAATTCAATAACAAGTATAAGAAATTAAATTAGATTGATAAACTCAAATGACCTCCAGTCACTGCTCATTTCAGGAAGGCAGAGAATAACATTTGCTGGTGGATTTTTCCTATAAAAGATTTTGACACATTTGTGAGAGCAGCATAATTTCTCTGCAGGGAAATTCTGTTTACTACCATGATGCTGAGTTTATCATCAGATGAAAATGTGCAGCCAAAAAACTTAAATGCTTTAATTACAACAGAGTAGATACTCTGACTGTGAGTCACTGTAAGTTTCTAACCATGTTCTAACCAGTGGCAATGACTTGCCACCAGTGCTTTTAAACCAGTTAGGCCAGGTATCTTGGCCTTTGATATAAAGAAATACAGGAAAATTCCCAGCTATTCATTTTTCTCCTCCTTTATCTCCTTAGAATATCCACGTGGAAGAACTCAAAATTTAATCTAAAGAAATTAAATTTTTGATTGTACGGTAAATCACGTGAAGTGAATTAAACATGTTCAGACACTTGTGTCCTTCAAATAAAGATTAACTAGATTAAGACCAGTGCAATTCAAAGTTAATGTTTTCTACACAGTTTTCATGTGAGTTATCCAGCCCATAATAAATTCCTCAATACATTTCAGAATGAATTTCTGGAGTGTTGCTAGTGGACAAACCCTTAGGTACAGTCTTTTCACAAGCTCTTTTGGGATGTTGACAAATCACTCACGTAATTACTACATTCAGTGAGAAGCCTCTCTGATAAAATTCTTTATCTGCCAGATTCAGAGAGCATCAGAACAGGAATCCAAAACCTGTAGTCTGTGGGAGGGAGACGCTGAACTGTTCTTTTGCAGTTATTGTTCCAGGCCTTGGGAAGCAGTAGCTGCAAGAACTCTAGGATGAATACTAGAAGTACAGACCACTGTTTCTGTAAAAATTCAAATTCTCTTGCTTGATTGTTACCTTGTGTGCTGGCTCGTAACACAGTACCACAGAGGACTTTCTCTCCCTGCTCTGGTGAAGGAGAGGAAAAGTGTGTCAAAATTTTTTAAAACAATTCATTGATGTTAAGGATTGCTAGGACCCTTAGGCTGAACTGTGCTTTTCCTGGTTAGATATATTTCCAGGCTTAATTTCTCCATCACCTTTGAGACAACTGGGGATTTTTGTTGCTGTTGCTGGACTTTGTTTTGGTTTTCATACTTTGTTTGAGGGGGCTGATTACTTTTTTTTAAAAATCTGTCCTTTTTTCCAATCCACCATAACCGAAAATAGCAGCAACCAGGAGTTAGTTACATTGTAATTACTGTATAATTATACGGCTGGTTTTTAAGTTGAGAGTAAAGAAAGCAAGTTTTAACCTCTCAGCTAAGATTAACACGAGATAGAATTTGCCTTTAAATGCAAGTTATTAACTTTGAAGCTTGATGATGGCGGTACACACTTTTCTAAGCACAGTTAACATCCAACTGCTGAACACTATATAGAAATTTCCTGTTTCTTCATACAGAAAGACCTTAATTATATTTGCACTCCTACCTTTTCCAATGGAAACAGTAATGAGAAAAGTCCACTGCTGAGGAAAATTACCCTGTGGAAAAATGACTTTAAAAAAAATATATCATGTCTTGAGAACTTGATCTATCTGAATCCAGAAATGTCTTGAAACAGTTTTAAATTGCCCAATTTGATTAAAAACAAATCAAAATTGTAGTGTAAATAGCATAATGCAGGAAGTGGCTGCAATGAAAATCAGTTTTTGGTTCTCTCTCCTTTTCTATGATGACTGGTAGGAGAGAGAGAATGAGCCAGCTCCAAGAAACAAAGTTCCTGTCTACCAAGATTTTCAAAAAGCCAAAGCCTTTTTATTTATCTACGCCACCTGTCCCTACTGTGCTTTTATTGCTGTCACTGTTAGCTGATATGTAGACCAGTGAAAACATAAACATTTCTAAGCATGAACCATTCATAAAAACAGACAAACCAAGAAAGTTCAGGCTTTTGGAGTAAAATGCATTCCAAATTGCATGCCATGAGTATATATTATGCAATTGTATCTGATCTGTACTTCTGGTTTTCACAATCCACTGTGAAATGCAAGAGAACATGATCTTCCAGGAGAATACAATAGATTTTAAGCGTGGAGAGGAAAGTTCTCTTCCTCAGAGCTGGAAATTAGCAGACAGCAAAATACATGATTTTCATTAGAAGAAAAAAAGGATTAAAGAGAAAATACACACTTTGCTGTGTATTTCCAAAAAGATAAGGCTGCTCTTACACTTATGGAATGGATGGATCTTTAAGCAACTTGTGCAATTTAGAGATCCCTGTACAAAACAATCATAGAATGGTTTGGGTAGGAAGGGCACTTAAAGATCATCTAGTTCCAAAGAAAGAAAGAATGCCATATGTCATCAATCAGAGTTCCACAAGTAGGTTGCTTGCAACATTCATCCATTAAGTCATTTCCTTGAAAAGTAAAAGGATCACAAATGAAGAAAATCTAGCCATTAAATTTCATGTGCTCTCTTTAAAAAGTTGAGAGGAAAATAATCTCTAGGGGATGCCAAAGCTTGAGAAATTTGCTAAGGTTTGTGAAATCACATGAAAACAATGATAAAGACACATGCCAAAGTGGAAAATGAAGACTAAAAAATAAGAAAACATATTATAAAATGATTCAATTTTGCAATCTTTATTCAAGGTCAAATAACTCCTTTTTTATACAAACAAGTTGAAACATTTACTGGTTTCTTTCAAATAGATGAAGCTAAAAATTGTCTCTTTTTTTTTTTTTTTTTAGATTGTGTGTGATACGTTTTGTGGGGCAATATCTCCTTTATACCCACTGCCACACAAACTTAAACTTCTACATAAAGGCAGAGGAGACATGGAGAGTATTGCACTTGACACCCAAATCTTGTATCCCAAACTCATTACCCTCTAGTTAAATTACAAAACAAAGCTGAAGACAATCTGGACATATACACTACCAATTAACATGCAACTTTTATAAATCAAATTAAAAATTATCCATGTAACATACAGTACTGAAATTCCTATTCTATAGGGTGTATAAGATATACAAATACCATAAAATTGCTAATGATTATTTTTTATTCAGTTTAACTCTTCAGTGAATAGAAGTATTACTTTTAAAAAAGTAATTTAAAAAAGTGTTTTGGCCACTCTCAAGGTCCAGCCTCAGGTCAAAACAATATTTGTAAAAACAGCAGAAAAACGTTTTCATCCTGCTCACTACACACAAACCCACTTATTGGTGGAGAAAAAAAAAAAGATAAAAATATGAACTTTGGTACAAATGCTACAAGATGAAAGTGATATAATTAATAGAAAAGGATGAATGCCACTTGTTTCTAGGGTGAATGCTACGTGAGATCTTTGAGGTTCTTGAATTCTAGGAGTTTTGTCAAAATTTATGATCTAAATTAATGCTGTTAAAAGGATGGCTCATATGAATGAGTCTAGTTATTTGACATCCCTCAATAATAGAGACCTTCCTCACCAAGCCCTTCAATTTTCTCTCTTCTGATGAATTCTTAATTACTTGAATGATTTCCATCCTGATAAAGTGGAAGGGGCACAGAAAATTTATAGTACAGTCAGTCACAGCAGGGAAATTGTAAATCATACTGCCTGGTTCTTGTACATCTTTGATAATTTGGAGAGAGGTTGTAGGGAGGAGCAATTGGACTGTAAACATTGCCTACATACCAAATTGGATTTTTGCTCATGATCAGAAGCCACAAGTGAGAAGGTTTGTGAAACAAAATCTCCTGTAGGGACAGGGAATGTAGAGCACCAAGAATTTGAGATGAAATGCAAACAGCACTTTGTTACTAACATTTGTAGGCTGAGATATGTTGCAATATTGAAGTTGGTGACCTACAGGAGAAAGGCTTTCAACCCTGATATTGAGCTGAAGAATCAGATCTCAGAAACAGAACTTATAAGGTATTTAAGAAACAGTATAGATTTTTATTAATTAAAAAATAATAAAAATATTTTCATTTCTTTCAGAGAAAGTTTATAATTTGATGACTCCTACGTGAGAAACAAAAGGGTAACAGATAACTTACATGGGCTAAACCCAGATTTCCCTAGTCACTCAGGCAATCCTGACCCAAGTGAAATCTGAGCAGATTGAGGGGCCAACTTTGCATTCCATGAGTTTATCCATGTGCCAGGGAAACAGGATTTGGTCCCACATGTAACTTGCACTGACATCTGCGGGAGTCTAGTGGTTGGAAGTGCCACAGATGAGAGCCTTTATCTGTGCACTTTCTGCTATGAGATATGCAGGAATACCAGGGTACAGATGCAAATCTCTTCCAGTTTAATGACAGCCATCATGTCCATCCCACTGCTATAATTTTGTACTTAATTCATGGTTACAGCATTACCTTCGTTCCAAACGCATCTGATGCTCTTTCTCTTTGCACAGAAATATGTCCTATAGGTTCTAATTCACTAATAGATAGTATTAACCAGTTTGTTTCAACAAAAAAAATCTTTGTATACCAAAACTAATAGTTTCACTGAAACTAGATCCACATCTGTAGCCATTGACTCCAGTAGGCTTTGGACCAGGCCCTAAAACAGGCATGGGTCAGAGCTAGCTAATATGTCAGTCTCACTTCCAGAAATTGTAGAGGATATGGAGACTGAAGTTGCACAGACTTGGTAAATATTTCTTACAAAATTGACATCAATTTTTTCAGATCAAATACATTATTTACCACAGGGAATGTATGTGCTTGTTTGTAACAGTGCCAAAGTACCTTTGATTTCTACGTCTTCTAAGCACCTTCATATGTATATTTTGACCATCTGTTTCAGAGTAGCAAAAAATGCAGCTGAAAAGTGATATTGAAAAATAAAGTTCATTACTGTTAGCTTAAAATAGCCCAGTGTTGTAATTTTTCTATGCCAGCATGTTAGCTGCTTTGGGGCTTTTTTTACCCAGTGCTATGCATGATAACAGATTACAATTTAAAAATTTATGGCAAGTCATTTGTAACTAGCTAAAACTGAGACTTAAAAATCCTCATTAACATAATGAAAATGAATATGAAGTGAAATCCATAGATCTGTTTGTTGTTTAGTTTGGGGGAAAAAAACCAACCCAAAACCAAAACCAAACAACTCAGCCCAAAGAGCTGAATGTGTTATTTCACACTTGAATAAACAGTTTGGCTGTGGGCATTGAAAGAACCTCACAATTTTGGATATATAAAAAAAAAGAGCACTGTCTTTGTGTGTGATACTGAGTCTTTTGTGTGAACATTTCTGCATGTAAAGGGCTCCTGAATCCTTTATGTGATGGTCAAGCATGTGAGGTGTATTTTGAGTGCCCAAATCATTTACAGGACATAAATGGTGAAATAGAGTTCTGCTAATCCTCTGGTTTAAAAGTGTCTCTACTAGGGTCTCTAATTTACAAATATTTTTTCTTTTTAATCCTTTCTACTAGAATATAAAACATTTTTTAAAAAGCAGTCTTTGCCTGGAGCAGAAAACAACTGCAAGTGAATAAGGCTTGATTTAGCTTTCCCTGAGATAATCCCAGGGACTGGGTCCTTAAAGAACATCAAACAACAACAAGGACAAGGGAAGAGGAAGACAGGACAAGAAAGAAGAATTGGAGAGGAAATATTTCTGTATAACTTAGATTTACAGAAGACAGTCAATAACACTACTTTTTTTCTGATGAAAAACTGTACAGTCACACAGGGGATACGAGAAAGCTCAATCCTCAGTAGTTTAAGCTGCATTCTTGAAAAAACATTACCATTTTAAAATTTAAACCATAAGATGCAATAGACTGGTACAGATACATTCCTAAACACAAATATATGGGATTGTGTGTATGAACAAAGTAGTATAAAGCTCATTGTATATACCTAATTTAACAAAAAATAAGCCTATATATGATAATTTATAATCCTCAGTATTAGTGACAAAATTAAAATTATTTGTGATGCCATTTTTTTTAAGATGCGAGTTTTAAAAATAAAGGTGTTTTTAAAAATTATTTCTACTAACCTTTACTACTAATGCATTATATATTTTTTACCCAACACAAGATATATTTTCTCTAACAGAATGGTTATACCACTGCAACGTGCAAACAAATACCACATAATCAGCTGAGAAGAAACAAGTGGGTTTAGATTTCCTGCCAGTAAAACTAAGTTTGTAATGTTGGAAGTGCTAATAGAAATCTGCAGCCATGGCCCCTTTTTGCTTTTCTTGGTTCTTGTAAGTTACGTTTTTAAAAGTGGTTGTTGAGCCCCTGTACAATGGATTTGTTTCCTAAAAAACAAAAACGAAACAAAAGAAATCAAAACCAAACAAAACCAGATTAAATGGGAGTCACACAATGTTTGTATAGAAGTAATTTATATCTTTGATTATTTTAGAATAACCTTCCATAGCTCACTTATATTCCAAACCAGTGAAATTCAGAGTGATCTATTTGAGGCAGCACAAACCAGCCTGGGGTCAGGAACATGTTTTCCTTCACATCAGCATCCCAGACAAAAATAAGGCACATCATCAAACAATACTTTATCAAATGTGTCCAGTATAATGTGTGTATCAAATCTGGCAGTTGAATGAGTATGAAAGCACAGATGATGTCTCCGTGGTGAGATGTGACTTGTCACGGGCCTCTTGCCACACAGGCTACCTACCATGTGCTGGCAGAAGGGCAAGTCTCACCTGAGCTTTTAATCCTGGCGTCTCATCCATCACTTACTATCCTTTCCTCTGGTGACAGAAAACAACATTAAAAGCTTCTATCAACTGTATCTTTCCCTTTCCTCTTACCATATATAGCTTTCCTGAAGGATCAAAAAAACATTCTCAGGTGGCCTTGCCTGTAAGTAACTGATTTTTCCCAGCTCAGAAGCTGAAAGGCTGACAGTGCCCGCCCATTCTTGGAGAAAAGTTGCAATCACAGGACATTGCAGGAGAGTGGAGCCGTGTGAACAGCACGTTGCCCGTCCTCCTGACACCCACCAGAAATCCTTACTCAACACACTTCTTTTTCAAAGATCCTCAGAAGTCCTAAAGCTTTTGCAAAAGGGCGAAAAAGTCAAGGGCAGAAAAGAAAGAAGAAAAGGGAACATGTGCTGCAAGCTTGCATTAGATGGCCAAAGCTATAGATAGAAGACAAGGCCGGGATTTCTCTGTCCTTTCACCTGCATTTGGAACAGCTGCCATTCACTGCTGCTCCATGTGGCACTGCTTGCCCACACAGCCCTGTTTCTGGGCACAGGGGCATACCCTCTAATAAACATATAGGCAGCCAACAACTTTGTTGTCTTTTAGTCAAAGACAGTGTTCTAATTAAAAACAAATAAAAAATAAGTTATCAACACATGCTTACATGTGAAAGAGATGATTAAACTCTAGGGTTTTTTTATCCATAAAAAAATCATAATTTTACTTTATAGAATACTAAATGTGGTGAACACCTACCAGCAAAATCTATTCATTTAAAAAAAACAAAATCAAGACACAGAATTTTGATGGCACTTGTGCATCATGTAACCAGATTTAAGAACCTTGTATTAAATCAATGCATTTTACGTACCGTTTGCCATTTAACTTTTGATTTTTCAGCTTCAAACTTGGCCACCTCTTTTCGGTCTTGAACTGACACGAGTAATTTCCATATACAAAGTAAAACAATGCCAATGAGAAGGATAGCAAGGGTGACACCCACCACTATCATTGGGATATTTGGAAGCTGAGCACAATCTGTGAAAACAAAACCAGTTATGACTGTGGATAACCAATCAATACATTTTAGGCAATTAAAAACAGCCAAGAAGTGTGCTGAGCTTTTCATTTGCCATGAGCTGGGCCTTTTTCTTCAAGTCCATGTTATTTTCCTCCTGCTAACTTGATAAAGGGTTTGTGAAACCAGCTGAAAAATATTGCATTAAAGTCTTTAAAAAATTTATTAATAGCTTCTTCCACTGCTCTTTTACCATGCCAGTTAGCAGCTGCTGGATACAGACACAGCTTCTGAAAAGTCAGAAAACTGATTTCACATCTGTGTCAATATAGTTTTAAAAAACAGGGCTGAGTTGACAAGATTATAAACTTTACAATGTTATGGCTGGAGCTCTAGTCCAATCAACATATATTCAGTGTGTCGCAGAAGAAAAGACTCTAGTGAGATCTATATCAGGGTAAAGTCACCAGCAGTATTGATAAAATAGAGGAAACTGCATTTCTGTCACAAAGACCATGAGGAAAAAATTCCTTCAGGCTTGTTGAAAATGTTGAACTGGGCAATTGGAAGAAATTTTGCATTTCAGGTTCAGCAATAAATTTTATGGTACAATATTTCAGAGAGTCAAAATTAAAACTGAAGTTTTTGCTTCACCAAAACACAAAGAAGTTTGATTCTTCTAATATTAGAAAGTATTGTTTATAAAAGCTGGTGAACACCACTATTTCTTGCAGTCCAAGGATCCTTCTGCCCATTTGTCACGAAAAACCAAGTATTTATGTTACCACTGCATTGCATGAGTACTTGAGGAGGTGCTCTTTTGGCTGCGCAGAGAAGAGCTACAAACACAAGGAGGTGCTGTGCTGATTAAAAGAGCCCTGCTTTTAGATTGCTTACTTCGTCTGTGGTTTTAAACCAAGTTTCACATAGAAAAAGCAATAATCACTGCTAACCTTTCTGTTCTATGGTATGAATGACTGTCCTTCCCTCTTCATCCACAGCCAGTAGAAACGTGGTTATACATTCATTTTCCCCCTGCAAAGAGCAGGAAATGGATTTATCCTCTGGATAATCTGCAGAGGGAAGGAAAAAAGTCAATCATCAGATCAAATGAAATTTAACATTTAATAATTAGAGAGACTGCTGGCATCGTTTGTCACAGCCTTGTCTGTGGATGCTAAAGAGTGAAAGACAAAAGCAGACATACTCTCAGAATTTCTACTGAATTTAATGACTTTTCTCCCAATCCCAATTTGCTTAGTTCCTGATTTTTCACTTATATTTCTGAAGAACTGATCCAGTTGTTGTCAATCTGCACTGACCATCTAATGCACCCTATTACTCCGGTGTGCTGAGAATTTCAATGAATTGGAAATGCTTCCGAGATGGTTAACTGCCAGCTGTCTAGGAAATGTAATAGTCCCAAATCATAGCACAAAGTAAACAGTAGAACAGAGTATGTTCCTTTGGCTTGCAGCTACTCCTGCCATCTCTAGATCATGTTTCAGAAGCAGATATACATCCATCAAGCAGCAGTGGATGCTGTTAAAAGGGTTGCCATTCATTTCTTCCACAATAGTCCCCTCAAAGGTCAGTGTGTGTCCACTACTGTGACAAGAGTAAATACAGATTAATGCAGAAAACTGTCATTCTGGGATTTTTGTAATGTGATTCTGGAGGAAGCAAATAAGGCAACCTGAGATGACATTTATTTGTCTGTCCACTTACTTTTGGTTGCACAAAAACTTAATCCACTATTTCCTTCCAGATTATTCCTAATTGAGGAGCCGAGAAAAATTCATTCAAAGGGAGCAGAGAGGCAGAAGAAAGCTGACTTTGAGTGACAATATAAAACAAATAAGACAATCAAAAATTGAGAGTACAAGTCCAGAGCCAGAAATGCCATAATTTGGAGTGTGACTATAATATAATATTTTACAGAGCAAAAATACTGCATACCTATGCGCAATAATACCTCTGGGGGTGAATGCTTATGTTTCCATATAACCCATGATTTGAGTAGCACTGGAAATCTAGGTATGCTTTTCAATATATTTTAGTCAAACTTCTTAGGTTTCTTTTTTTAGAAGAAAGAAAAACAGTAGGCTTCTCAAACATTTCTTTAAAAATTATTGCTACTCACCATTATTTCTTACCCATTCAAAACTCTTACTGAAATTTCATAAGCAGTTCTGCTAAAGTCCCCAATCTTAAAGTCCCCAAACTTTAATATGAAGAATAATTAAATATGAAATAGGAATCAGACAAGAATATGGATTTTAAAGAAACCTATGATACATAAAAAATACGTGCTTGCTCTATTTTTTTTCTCCATGTTGCTTATTATCGTAATCATATTATAGAAAACACTATTAAACACCACAGAAACCATGAAGGTATTGACTACCCTACAGTCCTTTTCTCTGCTTGTTATAAAAAGAGAACCACATCTGGTTGGGTTTTAAAGGAAACCTGCTCTTGATTTGAGCCTTGTGTTTAACCTGTCGCCAATCCTTGGTGGCAGAGCAATGTGGTATCAGCCAAGGGGACAGGCAGCCGAGACTTGCTGATTTAACAAGATCTGGTTTTGTTAGAAGGGCCACGAACTGCAGACTAATGACTGTCATTGACATGTCACAGTTCCAGTAACAGTCACAAGTTTTGCAATATTTGTGCTTTCCCAACTCTTTAAAGCAAGCAAATTCAAAATACTAGCTTGCTTAAAGAAAAAAAAAAAAAAGGAAAAGGATAGTTGCTAGCTATCCTGAAAACAAAGAAAAACTTGCAGGCATATTCCAAATATCATCCAGAAGGTAGTAAATGCACATATATTATATAAATTTTAAACTGCAATTTTTAATGTAATGGCATGATTTGAAAACAAGGGAAGCAGAAGTCTGATTATGTGCAATGATGTAGAAATGAAAGCAAAGATGCCAGTTCAAGCTATTCAGAACCCAGCTTGTGGTTAGTTTTTTTATTTTTCTGATGTTATTTTTAGAATGAGGGATCACTAAAGAGAGACCATTGCATATATTATTTGCAGTTCATCAGCACAAAAATTTGCCTAGGTAGGTGAATTCCTATATGTTTACATCTGTGCAATTTTCTGCGTTCTGCAGTGAATTGTCACACTCTTCCCACTTCTGCCTGCAGCCTAATTCTATGAATTTCAATTGTATTTGAAATAACTGAAGCCACGCTGGAGGAGGAATTGGGTAACAGTGGCAAGCTGGAGACTCAAAGTGTGAAATCTGTACCCTAACAGATACTTATACAAAAGATTCAACAACAACAAAAAAAGTGTCATTATGCCCTTTCTTGTTTGCCTTTTGCTCAGCAAAATGCTTTTTTGAACAGAGTTCATCTCAGTTTGACTCGTAAGACAGCAGTGCTGATATAGAGGTTTATTCCGGCTCCAGTTTCCACTTTGCTGCTCCACTGGGAATTTGTGAGGTGTCAGCACTATGGGGCAGGAAAAAACTCAGTTTCTCCAAGGAAAGTGTAACTGTCCCTGCTGTGCAGGAGCAACCTGGTGCCTGTGGCTGGGGTGGTGGCAGGAGCTCTCTTTTAGCAATTAGGTTTCCCCTTGGAATAGAGCAAGAAGGGCTCCTCTTCCACCCACCTGACACCGGGGGCATTAGCCTAACTTAAATGTTTAGGTATTAAAAGTGAGTGAAATGTTCGAAAGTGATGCCTGCTGGGGAGATAAGCCCAGTAAAAGTGGAGCCATCACCACCTCCTGAGCTGCTGGGCACCCCATGCCCGGCCGGATCCCAGGGCAGAGTGGCTGACCCTGTGGAGGGGAGCAGGAGGAGAAACCCCTGGCAACCGCAGAACCACAGCAGAGGAGGTGAAGGCCACGACTCAGGGCCTAAAATGGGCATTCCCAGGAAACAGAAATGTGTAAAGCCTGTGCTTTTTTTGTTGCTCCATGCTTCCAGTCATTGTACTGTGCAACATACGCATGCAAAAGAGAAACAAAGATTTTTAACTGCTAATATTTCATTTAACCTAGAGCTATTACTTTTTTTCCCCAAAAGTCTTGATGCATTAAAGAAACTGAAATATAAACCAGAAAGGATACTATCATATGAAGTTGCTCAATAATCTGTCTTAAATATTATGTGGTGTGGTAGTTATACCACTTTCAAATTGGTGGAGTTTGTTCAGGTAATAGTTTTTATTCTATGATAATTTTTAATTATTATTTTGAAGGGGTTTTTTTTCCTCTTGGGCCTTCTTAATGAGGCTACACAAGCACTGAAGATGAAACAGTTTGCAACAGCTGCTGCTTTTTTTTCTTTGACAAGTCTGAATGGGACCAGTTATCCGACCTTCATTACATGAAGTCTGCTGTAACTGCTGCAAATAAATTTTAAATCTAAAGAAGTAGCTGACAGTCCCAATCAGGGAAGCATAGGATATGGAAAAAAGGAAATGTGCAGGAACAGGAGATTATATTGTCATGTTCATATTACTATGACTTCTTTGTATGTGAACAGAACCATATAATTGGCTGTTTCTGCTCTCCATTAGCTTTCACTAGATTTGAAAGTCTAAGGTTTTATTTATTCCTAGCTACAAATATCTGCTATCTTACAATAATAACCTGAAAACTTTAATAACTAAAGAGATACAAGAAAAGTGCTTATATATTTTTTAAGCCTGTAAAGATATTTTTATATCTATAAAAAACTATTGATGTCTAGAAAGGCAAAGCATGATAATAATTTTATGAAAAATACAAAATTAGAATTAATTGTCCTTCCAAGGGCAATATTTGCAACATTTGAGCTCTGTATTATGAAGTATTGTCATCAAAAACAAAAGGTGTAGCTTTACTGAAAGATGTACATCAGTGACATTTCTGCATGCACACAGCTCTGGATAGGCTTCCAACAGCTTGCAGGTACAAACCTTAGGCTTGCACACAGGATTCTGCATTGTCATCCTCATTCTTACATTTTTAAATTTAATGCTTATGGTACATCTGTGATGTGGATATAATTAACCTATGTCCTGCCCCACTTAACAATTGCATGTGCCATAGGGTTGGGACTAGAATTGCCACTAGAATTTTTTCAGACTGCCTGCTGAGGAGGCAGGCACCTTCCTCTACAGGAAAGAAAAATATGCACTTTTTTGATTTAAAGGTTTATTTTGGTTCTTTTTTGTTTTGGTGGGGTAATTAAATATTTAATAGCATTATTTTACTCCAGATTAATTTCTATTACAGATATTTCCATTGATGGAGAGCAGCTCTGAATTAAAGGAAAAACAACTGAAAGATGTGCTTAGCCTTTCAGAATAGAAGAAATGTCTTTGCCACAGGTTAAAGGGCTGTGTCGAGTCGACAGCTGTAATCAAGAATCTGCCTTAGGACTCGACTCAGGTTTTGCATTTGTATGGCAGAAGAAGCCCCACTGGATCTCATGGTAGAGGTGTAACATAAACTCAGGGACTTACAGCAATCACTGATTTGCAGGGACTGGTATTTATTAAATTCTATGCTTTCCTGCATAAACTACTTGGAAAATAGGCATGATCCATGAGTTAATTTACCTGGAAGGGCAATACCAGCTCTGTTCTGCCTTTCTTACTTGCCTCAGAAGAACCATAGACAGACAGTAATTGCCTTATGACCCATAATATAATTCTACAGCAGGAAAACAAGGCTACTTTCAAATATAAAATTACTGAAAGTGGAACCTCCTGCTAATCACACACACACACAAGAAAGGAAGACTGAGTATACCAACCCTTTGAGATGCTGACAGTTGCATCAACCAATTTGCATTTTTCACTGCAATCTCCCAGTGACTTGTCATCAGAAGCCAAGTGACATTCCACACAGCTCCTGTGGAAAATAATTCAGCAGCTCATCAATCTCTGTCTGTCACAAAGCAACAATACAAAAGCCAGTGTGTGTGCATCTGCATTTTAAAAAGCAGCTAAATGAAAGGTCTTCTGCTATGGATACAGCAGTTCTCAGGAATATGATAGGTACTGCCACAAAAAAAATCCCAACAAAACTAAACAAAAGAACCCCACCTGAATAAAGGTATTGTGGATAAGCTCTGTCTTGTCCTCTATTCTCTCCCAGTGTATTAGCTACCAGACAGAACCCCAGGCAACATTATTCATGTGGGTCTCTCAAAGACGTGTGGTTACTCACACATAACATTCATCTTCAAAAATTTCAAAAATAAATATTCTGAACACTACATATTCTCATACTAAATACCAGCTGAAGGAATTCCTATCAGATGAGAAATATCTGAAATTGACTTCAAAGAGATCAAGCTGGGGCACCTACTATGAGTCTGCCTTTGTTGAAGATCTATTGAATAATGTATTAAGACAATTTTCAGGTGTCTCCACAGTTGTCTCTTGAATGTGATTACTTGTCTTAGGAATTACTTAGATCCTAATTATATTAATGAAATTTACTGGAAAATTATTTTTTTAATTTAATGGTGGAATGATCGAAATATNCAGGTGTCTCCACAGTTGTCTCTTGAATGTGATTACTTGTCTTAGGAATTACTTAGATCCTAATTATATTAATGAAATTTACTGGAAAATTATTTTTTTAATTTAATGGTGGAATGATCGAAATATTATTTAAAAACACAGAGTCTAAACCAATGCCTTTAGAAATCTCTGAAAATCTTCCCATAAATTCAGTGACGATTTTAATAAATCCAGAGTATATTAATGGAAAATAAAACAACAAACAGGGTTCATATATGAAAATTTCTGATGAAAAATGTATTTGCTGATTCTTCACAAATAGCTTCAGCCAGATTCTTCAGTTTCCTGAAGGACAGACTGCATAAGAAAAAAAACAAAAGAGAGGAGAGGAGAGCAGAGGGGAGGGGAGGGGAGGATTGCAACAAAACATCACAAAAAATCCTGTCTCTCTCCTGTTGCATTGAGTTACATGAATCCATGGGAATATGCTGAGGCTGCTGAGTTTATCTTCAGGGGCTGGAGGTGACCTTATCACTCGCTCAGGAGATGGTGAATAGTAAAAGCAAGTGGAAATGGGATAGCCTCTGTCATGGAGATAACTCAGTGCTGGTGGTGTTTTTGTCGGATTCACCACGTTTCTCATACTACACTCTCTTTCTCAGTAGCCTAGCCATTGATCTCCATCCCCTCTGACCTGGTCTTTCAGCTCTCTCAGTTACCCTACCCAGATATTCCCAATGTTCACTCTTGGCTTTTTGTGCCCTGCGTTTCAGCAGTGGAAGACACTGAAAGAGAAAGAAAAGGTCCAACACTGCATACAATATACATGTTTAAATGGGTTAATGTCATGCCTATCATGTAACTTTATATTTCTTATTCTTTGCCAAACTGGGCAGAGCAAAGCAGCAGCATTGTCCTTTGTGTTTAGAGCAGTTGCATGCAGAAATTCTCCTTGAACATACTGAGAGACTCACTTTTGTAGGTCAAATTTAGCACTAGCAGAGAGAGATTGATGAATTAATCATGTCATAGAGTAGCTTCTCGCTCAGATACAATATAGACTGCAATGACAGGTATGAAAATACAGTGGTAGAGAGCTGGTATGGGAGAGAAATGGGTCTAAACTCTAAATAAGGAGACAGGACATTGTCATGAAACATGCATCCTAAACTGCTTGGCACTCAGAAAGCAAAGCCAGGGGCATTAACGATGTATGTTCTGCGAAGCTTAATTAAACTTCTAGCTTAAATTTCTACTGAAGGCTGCTGAATTTGGACTGTAGCCCTGCAAGAACTCCCTTGTAATACAAGCATGAGCAATGGTGTACTTAGAGTGGTCAGCTTCACAACCTGCATATTTTTGGTTGCTTTTGCTGTCATGCACCGTAGCATACACCTTGCATCACAGCAGGAAAGCTACATAAATTTTGTGTGCTCCGTGGAGAGAAGACATTTCACCATCTACAATCAATTTATCATCAAATTTCATGCAACATACAGCTACCCACTGATTCATCCCCAGACTATTACCTACTTTATTATACTTGCACCTCTAATTCAGTCAAGCTTATCTGAATTTGGACTATGAATTTGCATGTGTGTAAAGCTTGACTGGACAACATTCATATGCACGAGAATGGTAATACAAATGCAATGCCAGATTTTTCTATGAGACCATGTAAATGTCATATGAAGCCACCTTTCTGATTAGTTCTATAGCCAGGGACAGCAGTGGAAGTGTAAGGTTTTACCTGCACTTCTTGAGGCTGACTTAATTGTTTCACATAAAGTCCTTTAGTACAAGAGTAATATTCATGAATGGTCAATATACAAGTTATGACTACCTGTCTCAAATGACAAAGAAGCTCCTGAGTTCTGGTCTGTAAATCCAATTTACAGACACGTCAGTAAACACACTGCTGAGGCAGCATAGGAAATAGATACCTGGATGATATAAACATCAGAG
The DNA here is from genome assembly GCA_013400975.1 of Atrichornis clamosus. Taxonomy (NCBI): domain Eukaryota; kingdom Metazoa; phylum Chordata; class Aves; order Passeriformes; family Menuridae; genus Atrichornis; species Atrichornis clamosus. The sequence goes on from WBMZ01009045.1 coordinate 21,186, forward strand.
GTGTAAACCCAGGACATTACCGTCTGGAACTGCAAGGGTCACTGCAGAGAGGGCATTTTTCACACGTTTGGCCTGAAGCCCCTGGATGGGTGCAAGCACACGTCCCACAGATGCATTCGCCTCTCCCACTGCACAGTGTCCCATCCTCAGCAAGGCAGGCCCTGGTGTCAGCTGTGCAGTTACAGTATTCACCAGTCCACCCGCTGTGGCACTTGCATTCCCCACAGTCGCAGTCACCATTGCCTGGAAAAACATTAATTATACTTCAAATCAGTCTCTTAACAAGAATCTGAATTATGACCTTTAAAATCACCATCCGTAATAGAAAACATCTTCCCCTCTCTAACTCTTCTTCCAAACATCTTTGTTTCTCTTCCAGCATTTTCAGTTTTAAGTCAGAGTATCAGATTTTTGCTTAGACTGGCTGTAAGCTAGTGCAGCTCCATTTTCTTTACTGGAGTCCTGCATACAGATCTTGTGTCCTGACAGTGCACAACCTAATGGGTAAATACTTCTGATTTATAGTGGTATAGCCCAGGAAAAAGCTGTTTTGAGTCTGAAGACCATTCAGAAATGGTAAATTACACTTTATGCCGAATTGACTGCAACTGACTATATGACAAAAATACAAAATCACAAGCTCACAGCTAAGGGTGAGCCAGTAAAGCTCTAAATGCAGACACGGAAAACAGCGTCCAGGCCCTGTACCTCCACACTGAAGCCCTCTGTGCCTCACGCAGGAGAAGTCGTCGCACTCGCAGCGGGGCCCGTACACCTTTCCGTAGGGGGACGGGTGGCACAGGCACTGCCCGCAGTAGCAGTCGCCTCTCCCGCTGCAGGAGCTGTGCCCGGCCGGGCCCCTGCAGGAGCTGGTGCCAAGGGAGCTCTCGTGGCACTCGCAGCGCGGCCCCACGTACCCGGGGCTGCACATGCACACCCCGCACTCCAGCGAGCCTTTCCCCTGGTTGCATTTGGGGCTGTTCATCTCGGCCTTTGCCTGGCAGTCACAGCTGCAGAGCGGATGAATTTCCATTTCCAGCACGTCACTGAGCCCCACAGGTTTTATCCTGATACGCCTTCTGGTTTTTTCACAGGAAGAGAGACTTACGGTCACATTGAAAGACACCTGGAAGAGAGAATGGGGGCTGTTGGGAGCTGGAGCACTGGGAATTCTGCAGGGTTCTCAGGAAGAGCATGCAGAGGACAGAGCAAGAGGGTCATAGATACTGCCTGCTTTTTGGTAACTTGTTTGCAGGAAGATTACTTAATAAAGAGCAAACTCTCTACCTTGGTGACCTAAATTACATGAACCTCATGTCTTCAGAGAATTTGCTCTTTACTTACTGTGTCTCCCACTTTCACATGAGAGCATTTCCTCTGATGTGGAAAAAAGGTCCCATTGTTACAGATGGCTGTGAAGGAGAGATTGAGCCCGTCTGTCTCTCCCGAGATCTCCAACTCTACCTCGGACCTCAGCTCCTTCAAGGAAAAAAGCATGAGATGAATGGAGTGATAACACTGCCAAGTGCTGCCAAAGCTCCACATCTGTGTAAAGTGGACTGTAATTTATCCTGACTTACACAGGAGTACACTTGTGCTTTGGTACTTTGTTTACAGAGCTCTCTATTGCAAGAAAAATGGGGAACAAGCAAAAGAAAGTAAATGCCCACAGACCCAGCTTTCAGTGGAAAGCAATGGTGGTATCAGTTTAATATCCGCTATCACAGGGCTTATCTCCTGACCTTGCGGGAGAACAAATTCAATGTCTTATTAAATAATCTTTCATCACTCTGCTGACTAACACAGGTTTTCTTTTAGGTCTGGACTTACTGAGGAGTGGATTTGTCCCTGATTACATTGCTAGCTCTGGGCTTTTCCTGATTAGCCAAATTGTGTCAATATTGCTCCCTCCCTTCCTTTTTTCTCCCAGTAGAAATTCCTGCTTCATGATCTATTTGTGCTATTTTCAGATGGATTCAACAACATTCCCATTTTTAAAATCAATTTGTTCAAACAAACTTTCATTTCGTAAGTTCACATTCTTCCTGAACTTGCTCAGGCTCGGTGTTTATATTTTAAGTCTTTAAAATATTTTATAGCAACTTTACTTACACAACCTTAATCCAAAGCCTATCACAGGCCACGGGGAAATTCCCTATGACTTCATTGGCCTGTGGATCCAGTAAATGGAAATTTTCAAAAGTACCTCAGCAACTGCTGAGAAAACACCTCACTGACTTGACTTTGTGCTCATGGAAGTTTAATTACTTACAAATTACCCCCTGCCCTTCAATCAGAGCATGAGGAACTTGCTGACCTTACTTTAGTGAGTCATTCTACTAAAGGTATCAGGATGACTCACTGGAATAAAGGTCTGGTGGGGTAAATCAAAGCAAAAATAGAATAGGTATAAACCTGCACAGACAACTCCCTGTCCTTTGCACATGTTCTGGACTCCTTGGAAACTTGTCTTAGGGTTGTAAAACTGTGCCCTGGGCATCAGGGTGGTAATGTTGATAGCTTTGGATATGTCCAGATTTCCATTTACATTTGTTTTGGATGTAGGTGCTTATGTCGCTGTTGAAACAATGCAGAGAGTCTTAGATAATAATTTGTTTGCCATATCTTGGCTCTCACAAAAGGACCCAATACAGTAAAACTAGGTAAAATTAAAACTGTGACTGTTGGTATGTACTAATGTCACACGGGGATATCACCAGTAGTCCCTCTTCCACTAGCTGCAAAACTACAAGGTGCAAACAGAGTGCAACTGTGAGAGAAAATTAAATACTGTTAAACTCCAGCACATAATACTTTGAATTCTGGAGTCAGTATTGGGTCATTTGGATGTGTCTTGCTGTTGTCAGAGATCGAATTACGCATCTTACACCACCGAAAATGAACACAAACTGTGATAAATTCGAATTTTTTAGATCTTAATATCTGTGAGCACTTCTAATGATGTTTTAAATCTACTAAGCTGTCTGGCCATAGTTTGAGAAAAAATAGGAAACAGTTTTGTGAGCTTTAAGCCATTCACAGAGAAACATTTGTGGTTCAAAAATTTTTCTGAATGAAACAACAGACAAAGCAGTGCTCCATACTTGTACCTTTGTGTTACCTGTCCTTTCTAATACATTATTTCTTTGGTCTCATTTTACTGTAAATGAAAGGATCAAACACAAGCACACACAAAAAGGTGGAATTTATCTGACATTTTAAATTCTTGGAATGGCTTTAATCAAACAGCCTGCTCTCTGTCAATGCATTTTAGCCTACAGCTCTGCAACACAAAGTTATGCAGAATTCAATGCTAAACAAAGCCGGCAGAAATATGCTTACAGAAGAAAATGAACCATACTTGGAAAAAACATGACAATTCCGTGCAACAAATATTTTGACAGCTCAGACTTTCTTAACTTGCTTACTTCCTCTCTGAAGCTTTTAGATGGCAACACATGGTGAATGGCATTAGTGAACGTTGTGTTTGCACAGCAAACAAAGACTCAAAACTATTTTAAAAATGTTAAAAGATTTAGCCTTACTCTGCTCCTAGGGGTCAAAAAGTTGTTTATTCCTTTACTTGCGAGTAAAGAAGCAGAGACACAGGATATTGAATTATACTCCTGAGAGTATCATGAAAAGCTTCTAACAAAAGTAGCATTAGATCTTCTGTTCTGCATGTGATTTTCAACTGTAGGTCTACTGTCATTTCCTTCTTCACAGTCAAAAAAATTCAGATACATTCACTTTTGTCAAATAAGGTGGTTTTCAGTGTTTCCTGCTTGGAAGATTTTCAATCATGAAGCAATGAGATTGTTAACCTTCAAGGTTAAGTGTAATAAAATGGACTTCGGGAAATTTTGAGTGTGAGGTGTTGCTACTTGTACACTTGAAAGAAATGTGGGATTTTAAGAACCTATGTGCAACTCTGGTGTGTGGCCCAGACATGCTGTGCCTGGATGAGGCTGCGGTGAGTTATGGCCCAAAGGCAGAAGCTCCCTTCCTGCAGTCACCTCCCTGCCACTCCTGGAGTGGAGCAAGCAGAGAGCTCAGAGCTCCCTCAAAACCAAGCCCATGGAATGGATGCAAACAGGATCACACAAAACAGCTCAGGAGCTGCACTGTGCTCACCACGGCCAGCTCTGGGAGCTGGTCTGCTCAAAGCATGCAGCAACTAAAAAGCAGCTAAAAAGCCAACAGAGCAAGGATGCTGAGAACAAGACAGAGGACATCATTTTGCCTTTGTATAAACCTTAATGTGCCTTGTATTGTGTATCACACGCTCTTGTGGGCTCCACATCTCAGGAAGCACTCCTTAGAGCCAGAGCGGGTAAAAAGAAGGTCAGGTAAAGTTACCAAGGGGATGGAGCAGCCAAAGAGAGACTTAAAAGCCTGGGATTGCCTAATTTGGACAGAAGATTGAGGGGGTAGAGGGTGTCTCAGTGATAAAATACTATGAGATAATGAAGACGCAAAGATAAGGCAAATGCAGAGCTGTTACTCACCAAACCCTGCAACACCAGAACTAAGGTGCACTCAGTGAAACTTTAATGCATAGGGAGTAGGTTAAGATAGTAATAAGAAAAAATGTGTCTTGACACAGTGCAGCTGAACTCCTTTTTGACATAGAAGGCAACAGAGGCTGAAAATATAGGCAAGTTCAAAAAGGAGAGTAGGAAAAAATCACGGACAATAGGAACACAGGCAGATGCTAAGGAGAAGAGTCAAGGATTCACTCTTCACATTTCCAATATTCCAGTGAGGCACCATTCTGCACTTAGTGTTACAGCAAAGGCACCAAGACACAGCCCTGAGACAATTTTTGTGTGTTTTTTCCATTACTTACTGGACATCAAAACGATATTTTAGCTGTTATATGTAATAACCTCTGTCTATATGTTAGACTGCCAGCTTGAAGAAATGCTGATAGGAACCAGATGTGTGTGTGTTATAAGAGAGAAGAATTTGGTTTTCTTCCTATCACCAAGAATTCAAAAGAATTTTGGCATAGTTATGATTATCTCATTCAGGTGATAGAAGGAGGAGCAGAATAAAAGCAAGGATAAAACAAGAATATATATGCAAAGAGCTATCTGTCATTGTAGACAACTGGCAGAGCAGGTTTTTATAAAAATGGGCTGGGAGAGAAGAGAGAAATCTATGTTATATCAGCATATATGTAAATTAATCTATATCTGTGTAAAGACCTGTAACACTGTATAAAAACATTCCTCTGGCAGAAGAGAACCAGGCACCCAGGATGCATTTTACAAACAAAGCTCTGAAGAGCAGCGCTGTGTTTATGTTCCTGACATTATTACAGTATTTCTTTGTATGACCTGAACAAACCCATTCAAGTCCTGGTATTATCTAAACAAACCCATGTTGGCTCCTATATTCTTCTTTTTAAAAACCTCAGAACAGCCTCACAGAGGCAGCATCAAATTGGTAAAGCAGAGAAGAGCACTGAGCACAGAATAGGGTTTTTTCCCCAAGATATTCCTGCAAAGCAATTGTTTGTCTGCATTGGGGGCAGCTACCGATGGGGCAAGGGTTGAGTCCCTGTTGAGGTGTGGAGCTGGGAGACCTGAATATTAAAGAAGGCTTAAGAGTGGATGTAAAATACAGGACTATGAAGAAGGCAATGCAGATAAATTCAGCATTCCAGCAGAACTAAGGAATGACAGAAGGTTATAGGAATTTTGTTTCTGGGCTCACTTAATCCTCAGACTGAACACAACTTTTTCAGCATCTAAGATGAAAAAGATCTAATTAGTTCATAGAAAGAATCCAAACCACTTCTTTTTATCAAATTGCAAACCAATTTTGAACATATAAACATGAATGAAAAAACTGCATTATAACCATCTTACCTGATACGCAGCAATGATCAACTGGAGAATATTTCCAGAATCCTTCTGTAGTCGTCCAACGGTAGCTCCAGGAATAAGCTTTGCATAGCTCTGATAATATGAAAAATATAAAAAATGAATTAAAAGTCTAGATTACAAGGAGCTACCATCTTAAAAAGATAAAAACCCAACAAAAATGAACAAAAAAAACCCCCAAACAAAACAAAACCAAGTACATTGAAGCCAACTGAAATAAATGACAGCAACCTTTTCAAGGATCTTTACAGTCTTCATTACATGTCCTAATGAAAAAGTCAGATGGAGAAGAGTTGGTTTCACTGAAAATTCATTGAACACATATTGCTAAATCCCCTCCATATGCTAGGAAGTTTGATACTATAGTATTCTTCAAGTTCTAATTTTTCAAATTTAGAAGGAAGATACCTTCTATCAACAGATCTGTTTTTCTCTAATAAAAATATCCAGAAACAGATTCAGCTGCTCTGCTGTTGCTGCACTGTTCAAGAGTCTTGGATACTACATTCAGCAACAGCAGTCACTTTTTTATCTTTGTACATATATCTCAGTGGTCTGTGGATATGATGGATTCTATGTTGAATTTATGTTAATAATATAATGACAATCTAGCAATTTATTTCAGTTATAAGCCTCCTTTTCTTTTTGCATTAAATTGCATTGTGAGACTAATATGACACTTGACAGCTAGATTTTTAAATATGGTGAATTAAAATTTATCTTGCCTGATTTTTATTTACATAAACTTCTCTTGTTTTTATCCATGCCTTTGAAAAACAATGTGTTCGTCATTTAAAAAACACATTGTAGGACTAGTTTTCTTTTGCACATTATCCTATCAATGCTCTTATTTTAAATAATAAAAAAAAATTCAGAGAACTATTCATAAACATGGATAACTTGATACCCTTATATCCTTCTTATGTTTCATATCTCCAAAAGCCCTGTGATGTGTTATGTATGGAATAGTTATCATTCATTAGATTTCTAGTGCTATTGTAAATCAGTGGGATTAACTGCATTTTATGTTACAGCTGGTGACTTTGCGTTCCTGGCTCCTCCTTTGATTAGTGCCCTCTCAAGGATTCTTGAAATATTGAAACTGCATTTGGTACATGTGAACCTTTTGTGAGAAAAGATGATAAACCTGGAATTTAAAATACAGCCCCCTTTAATCCTTGGTATGCAAAACAAACAGCAGGGATACACTGCTCTGAAGACTTTGGCTGATCTCTCCTCTTTGAACAAAAATTTTCTGCGTGGTGATACAAGGATGGCGTTTCAAGCCCAGGCTAAGTGTGCAGCTCCAGTCCATTGGTTAAACCCTCTCTCTTAGCAAATATTGCAGTTCAGCCATTACTAAGGTGAGGCAGATGGATGCTTTTCGGGTGCTACTATTCAAAGGATGTAATGGATTTAGTCCTTTGGCAAATACTAAAATGTGAACTGCCATTTTACAGGGGTACTCTGATTCATGTAAGAGAAATTTGACAATTATGTATTTGAGCTCAGTGGGGTTATGTCTAGATTTCAGCAGTGTAAATGAAAGATTAATTTTCTTCATAAATAGAGTGCCATAACAAATATATTAAAATAATTTGAAATTCTGTACGAGTGTGGAGACTAGAGCATTTTTAGTTCCATTTTCAGCAGTGCAATGCAGCCTGAAACTCCAATTTTCAAGCTGTTTCTCCTGTAATATAAAACAACATAACTCATCCAAAAAAGAGTAATTTTTGTTTCGATAGAAATGCTGCTTGGTCAGGATTAAAGAGGGAGTCTTTCCCTTATCTAAGTTTGAATAAATTTTTTAAGAATTCTGCTTGAAAACAAATAATATCAGCAATAGTAGCAACTACTTCATGAAAGCTTAAAGACTGGTGTTTTCTATCATACTGAAGTAGGATTTGTCAAAATATAATTATTATTGCAATATTCACAGATGTGTTTTGAGTGAATAGTTTTTACAGAATAAAAACATCCCCTGCTGCTTTGGCAAGACTCAGCTGAGACTAATGATGCTAAAAGTTAGACATACATGAATATATTTTTAACGACTTTTTTTTTAAAAAACCCTTTATTTTAGTAAATAATCTCAAATTATCAGGGCTCAGTGTAAGGAATTTTCTCTCCTCTCGTACATTTATTTTTGAGTGGCTGTATGAATGTTTCCACATGATTGCTTCTAAACTTCTTGTGGTCAGGGAGAGCATCAGATCTAAATGACCTCTTGAGGTTAATGTGCAGTATCTGTTTGGATGCAGGGAAGGATCAAAAGCAACACCAGCTCTGTTACAAGCACGTGTGTTCTGTGCTTGTGCCACCCTTAATATTTGTGTGTTAGATAATAATACACAAGTAAGTGCATAAAGTGAAAATTCAGTTGAAGAGAATCAAGAATATTATGTGACTGAATTATTTTGGGCTAAATTGTTAGGGATTATATAGGGCTAGAAATATAAAATATATATTTGACAGACTGAACACTGCACTTAAGACTAATGGAATCTATCAAGTCTATTTAAAGAGGTGCTTTCTAAGTCCTCACAGTAATTTTAATGTAAGCTTGTCCCTGAGAGCTCAATTATAAATAGCAGTCATCAGCATTGGTATCTGGTATAATTAGATGCTGAGTTCAAGTAGATTTGAAATGAGACTTTTGGGGAGAGGCTTTCCACATCAAAGGATAATTGTGAGGGTTTTCTGAGGGAGACTGCAGAATCTCCTTCACTGAAGCTTTTAAAAAGAAGAGAAACACCAAAACAAGAATATTTTTATGGTGGTTTAGGGTCCTCTTCCACCTCTTCCAGGCTACCTGAGCAGTGGCCTTACCACAAGAATAACTCTCTGTCTAGCTTTGTTCTTTTTATATTCTTAAGCGTAGATACTGGTTATTTACATTTATATTACAAATCTCCATCACAGAGATGAAAACCTGGCACTATTACCCTGTTTGCACATCCTACATACACCCTTGAAAGTATACTGTACTGTGGAAAAACTGCACTCTGACACTGGTATGATTTTTGTACTTGCTTTGACTGATTTTCCACATCACCTACAGGACAAAAAGCAGACCTAACAACTACAGCTTTCCAAGTGACATAAAGCAGTATTAGAAGGCAAAACCAGCAGATAGAATATATTCGGTGGGATTACTAAATAGTCTACAAGATAGAAGATAGTTGTACTTTCCCTTTTCTGACAAAGAAGGTAACAAGAGCAAACTGTTCCCTAGTTGGGTTAACCATGACTTGCTTTTTTTGTTAGCTGTAAGCCCTTGCTTAGTGTCCCCAGTGAACAAAGGGTGCCCCTTGGTAACTTCGATACTGACATAAGACACAAGGATACTGACATAGAAACACCTTAATCTCAGAGTTGAGCGTGACAACAACCGCGTGTTTCAGAGTGTATTCTTGTCTTTTAAAAGTAAGAAAAGGCTCGACTGTCCTCTAGCATTATAAAATACAAAAGGCTAATCACAATGATTACACTGAGTACTTTAGCTGTGCTTAGTTTGACAATTCTTGACTTAAAGGATTAGTGTGATTCAACTTGAAATCTAATGGAAAAGTTATCTTGAACATCAAAATCAATACCTGAAGAAGCACTTAAGCAGAAGAACTTTCCTCTGATACACCATTTTCTAGTTATTTTTATTACATAAATATCTTGTAGAATTCAGTCCTTAGTACTAGAATTCCAGTATCAGCTGTGCAAAAGGGGGAACTTCAAAACAAATATTGGCACCTGAACATTTTAGCTTGCTCACCTCATATATGTGAACTTGCTCATTCGTTACAGCAAAAATTAATAGAACATTGTTTTGCACAAGTTTGTCAATTAATTGTCCAATTGTGGGATACTCCTGCAAACAAACAGAAGAGAGGCACATCAGTCTGTTTCCCATGTGCTTCCATGAAACTCTCTCCCATGAAATACACTTTCAAGTGAGCATAATTAACTCTTTGCTCTCTGTGTAGTATAAACTATAATTAGGAATACATGAATATAAAATAAAAGAGAGTGTATATAATTTCCTCGCATTGTTTTTAAGGAAACCTCTCTGTAAAAAATATGCACCCAGCTTCCGTACGGAGCCTCTGTGTTACATATATATTTAATCCAAAGAATAACACTGCGCCAGAGCAACTGGGTATTTGTCCTACGATGAACACCATAGTGTGTATATTCAGTATTTGTGAATACTGAACCTTAAGTTGGTAAGTTCTCCTACAGGAAGAGTGTCCTGCAAATTCCTGAACTGGTCCTGAATTCACACCTCTTCAGGGAACATGATTAATGCAAATTTTGCCTTCCCTGTGGAAGGAAATATAGTCAGTCCAATCCCATGTGCTTTCCCGTTGCAGAAATCAGATTTGCTCTTTCTTTTTTCTTAGTTATAATCTATCCTTGTTCCACACAAACACCCTGTTCTCTCTTTACTGAAATGCGCAGTTACAAATAACATAATTATGTGAAATAGTTGGATTCCCCAGCTTTTACACATTTCCATGCTAAAAGTATAATTCACTAATTCTTGAACTTGTTCATGTCAGTCTTTAAATTTCCAGAATGCAAGAGCATACAAAATGCATAGTTAATTACCAGAACAGTTGACATGGAATATTCATTATTGTGGTCCAAATGACAGTTCCCATCATTAGGAATAACAATCCCTGCCAGTTTACTGTCCATCCCAAAATGGGAATCAGCATCACTCACAAACACCAGCAAATGTAGAGAATCATTCCTCCATCCAATTTTTTCCTGTCATTTAAAACACATCAGTTTAGCAGGCTGTATTGCATCACAATATAGAAAAACAGCAAAATATTTGGAGAATGGCATCTCAAAATAAATGAAGGGCATCGTTCTCAAGGGAGTGCCAGAGACAACAAAACGTATCTTAAGAGAAGATGTTAATTCCATTGTCTTTGGCTAACATTTTGTCTCCCCATCCCTGTGTTTAGTAACATGGGTTGGTGATGTTCGTGTCAATCTGCTTACTACTCTAAACATAGTTTATAAAAAAATATTTAAAAAAAAATCAAGAAAACGGACCCAGTAATTGTACAGTTATTTGGGGTTATTTATCCCTGGCAATTCAAAGGAAACTTAGACTAAAATATTGCAATATCCATGTTTTACTTGTATAGCCAAAAGTATTTTCACACAAATTTAATGAGGCTCTTGGATTGCATTAAAAATTCTTGAAAAATAATCTGTCACTTTGAAATACCACCATATAGTACTAGAACAGGTAACGTATGGAATAATTAATATTATACCTAGACGTTTCAATTACCTTGCAAACAGCTGCCTGCATAATTGCATCAAATCCTCCCTCTGGTGTGTCTATATTAGCAGAGATTCGCTGTCTTTTCACAATTTCATTGAATTTTTCGGCATCATTTGTTAGTGGCAAAACATGTTTATAACCAAAGGTGGGTAAGCACTCATATGGTACACTTCTACAAGAAAAGTGAGAAGCTTATGGACAATACAGAGTGAAAAATCACTACAATTGCTGCTTCAGAGGCCTGCCTGGATTAGTTTCAGGTCATGTATCTCTCTTCTGTGCCTGAGAAGATTTAATGAAAAACATAAGATAAAGAGCATCCAGTGAGTTGGGCAAGGGAAAAAGATCTGCATAAGGGCTGGGAAACGCCTCCTAGAGCAGAGTAATTCAGCCACTTACACAGGTGCAGCCCTTGCCATGCCCCCTGCCTTGATGTCGTATTTGGAAGTGCATTAGGATCTGTAGTCCCTTAATGACACTCAGAGAGCACCACCAAGGCGCTGCAGTCCTGCTCCAGGTTCTGAGCACAGCTGCTCCCCTACACAGGTTAGGTAAGGACTAGAGCAGCCTGGGTTTGGGGAGACTGCTGGACCACAACGGGGGAAAAACCTAGGAAAACAACATTGATGGCTAAATGAAACTGATATTCTGTGTTGGGTTTCAGTTTGCAACTCCTTGGTATAGTGTCATAAAATTCTTTTTTATTTTTATATATATGTAGTCTAGAAAATTAAAGAAAAATAGATAACTTTTCTGCAAGCCTCTTTGTTAGTGCATTAAGCATATTTGTAACTAGCAGCAAAAGCTAAAAAACAGAATCACTCCCAGATTCCTCTATCCAAATAATGTAAGACTCAACAGAATAATGATCAGAGTGTGAAACTAAAAGAAACAAGTCTTGTTTCACAAATTGACTCATTTACAGCTGGAAGAGGGCAGGGGTTCCAGTGAAGTTGCTGAAATTAATTTTAACCTAGACTAGTGTTATGACTTAATGTTGGCATGCAAACAGATGTTGGGACTTTCCCTGCCTACCTGCAAGGGTTGTTTATTTCTGCAGCTGTAGTTTTGATAAATGGTGACACTGGTTTTTCAACAAAAGATCCAAATCCCAGTCTGAAATTGCTTGTCAGTTTTGACATCTCTTTAGAAAGAGTTGAACCCAGTTCTTTGATTGTATTCAGGTCATCATCCATGGAAGCTGAAAGATCCATGAGGTAATAGAGATCAATTGGATAATCTTCAGTCTGGCGAACCTTGATCTGTATTGTTTCTTCATGTCCTGTGAAGGTCATGGGAAAGAGGGATACATAACAGCACTTCTATGCAGAAAGTATGAGCAATGTCAATTTCTTCATAAAATTCTATGTGGTGACAACTATCTGGCATTTAAAATCACCAGTAGCATTAAAAAATCACTTCAGAAATTCTTTGTCAATAAAAATCTCAAATAAGGGTCTGAAAAATTAAAAGCAGTTTGGATGTTTGGGTTTTTTTCAAAACGGTTCTTCAGTAAAGCCATAAGCACAGAATTAAACTGATTGCTATAATTTGAAAAAATATGAGAACATCACTTCAGCAGTATGCAGCTTTAGAAAATTTAGATATGAAGCTAATTAAAATTAAAGGTAGCACTTTTAGGTCCTACCTTATACTTTAAAAATTTAAAGAAAGCCAAAGTGTACACAGAGATTTTATTCTCAGTTCCAACACTATGACATGACCTAATTGGACATCTCTTATTTTCTTTATTCCAAATTTTCTCTAGGAAAAATTCACATCTGAAGGACCCCAAGGTAGGTCTGGAATGTTACCATAAATGTCACTGGCACCTTGTAAATCCTCAAAGCAAGATTTTATGCAGCCTCTGAGATACGCTGTTTGCCAGACCAGCAGGGGAGAGGCACAAGAGCCCGGCTGGGGGGGAGCCAGGGACTTTCATTCTCTCCCTTCCATCTCACTGGCAAGAGAAGAGAGGAACTAAAAATATATATATCCTTATTTTTATAATGTACCCAGCGCTTCTGAAAGTATTTTGAACTTAGTCAAACCTAGCTTCATGCAATGAGTCAATAGATAATTTTGGACTCAATACAGGTTTTCATCTTTATTCTGTCAAGATATATTTTTTAGGCCATTCAATCCAAGAAGCTTCAGTTTATCACATCGTCTGAAATAAAATATCCCACATCTATGAACTGTGGCTTACCTGGTCTCAGCCTGAGAGTTAATTTTTGGGGAGAAATCTGTGTGACATGAGAATTGTTCTGCTGGGTTGATATAGTTAGGGGAAGGTTTCTGTGAATTTCTACATCTGAAATGGGAAATTCGATCAAATTCAGCTGGCATCCTTTTGACAAAAGATTTTCTGGGGTATCACACCTCCCATGAATTCCAGCCGAGTCTGTATAATTCTAATGCAAACAGGAGAAGGAAAGGATGAGTTAAATGTTTTTGCTGAAGGGCCACAAGAACTTGCCTACAAAAGGTCCGTCCAATGCAGGTAACAAAAACAAAGGTACAAGTTAGTGCAAACTAGTGCAGAACTAGATCTAGGCGGCACAGAAACCTAAATTTGCCCTTCATGGTTCATGTCACACAGGTGTATAATTAATGTAACTTACACCAGCTTGTTATCCTGGGAGAAACTGCTCTATTGTCATGGAATGGGAATTGTGCCACTCACTGCATTTGGCTTCTCACAGTACTGGGAATAATAATACAAAGCACCTCTGAGCCCCTGGTTTTTCTATCACGGGATTATGCCACAAATTCAATAGTCTTTCCAAAGTAGTTTTGAACTGCTGGTGGAAGCACATCATTTAGTAATAGAAGACGTCTTTCTGATAATAATCTCCTGGACATTTTGTGACAAACTGATTGTGGAGTACCCAGTGTTTACTTGTTCTTTTTTTTACCTGCTCTTTCTCCTCAGCACTCATTTAACATGTGCACTGAAGCAGGCAGCAAGTCCTTGCTCCTCTGCCTGGTGCCCAACAATCACCACAGCCTGCCCCCACCATTCCCCAGCACCAGCAGCAACATTCCCACATCTACGTTTGGTCCAGCATCCTCCTGGACCTTTTCCCATCCAGAGGAAATCACAAGCCTGCTGATATGAGTTGGATATCTCAGAGTTTATTTTTGTTACTCAACTCAATGCATTGGTACACATTCCTTTCCACCACTGCTGCAGGGTAGAACTAACCCCGTGTGGCAGTGAAGTTAATGGTTAGTTTTACAAAGAAGCTTCTGTGCCTTATTACCATTTCCCAGAACTATGTCTAGAGTTTAGATCCTCAAAATCAGTCAGCTGTCTCCTGAATAGGAAACTGCTCTGGGCTGCAAGACCCAAACCTTTTTGACCAAAACCTGGGCAATGCCTGGCAGAACCAGCTGTGAAACATTCAATTCTTGGCTGAATGTCATCACCCATACCACGGGGCTGCTCTTCTCTCCTAGGTTTGGGAAAAAAACCTACGGTTCAGCCATTAAGCCACAATTATTCTCTGAATTCATTCACTGAAAAACTTTCCTTGTCTTAAAACAAATTTACTTTAAACCTACTGAAACCAGAAATATGACTCTTCTTTCCCCCAAAACATCACCCTTTGTGCTTGATATATAAGATCAGGGATCTTATATATTTTGATGTAAGCAATGTTGAGACACCTGCTGGGAACAGTGGTTTATTATTCTTCAGACTGAATCTGATGCCTTTGCTCAGTTAAAACTCTCACCCATTGCTTCTTGAATACAGTGCACATAAAATACATGTACCATTATAAACCTTTCACAGGGAGATCTGTATCGTCTCCTTTAGTTACACAGCTTGTAACTTTTCAAAATGTGTGTGAAGAAACCACCTTATATTTCAAATACAATTACAAGGTGTCTTTTTATCCTACAGAAAACAGGGGTTTCTTTGGAGGTGCTTTTGTTTGCTCTGACACTAAAGCTCCTATGTCTTTTGCACTCTTAATGTGCTGTTGTCTAGCAACAAGTGAATGAGCTTATGAACAAAGAAGAAAAATCATGTCTGCTACTCTGAAGTTTTCAATAGTTCCATGATTTTGCTTGTTTTGTTTTTGTTTTTTAATCAATACATTTTGTTGGGCTCTTTTTTTTCCTGAAAATACATGGCAATAGTCAAAACTATGTGATCCAATTTCAATAAAATCCTGTTTTATAGTAAAAATAAAAATTTCTGCAAACACACTAACGTGGGAGGTTTTTTTCCCTCCATGGTAACATATTTTGAAAATGGAAAAAGATTATTTCTAGAAAATGTATTTTTTTAAAACATGCAGTTTGGTCTTTGTGAGCTACTTCATAAAGCAATATGTTAGTCCCGTGCAAGGTATCATTTTGCTATACACAAAAGCAATAAATACTTTTCTCAGCAAAGGTGAAAAACAAAAGCTACAATGAAAGACTTCTTTTATTTCTCTAATATTTCTGTAAAGTTTTTAGTTGTGATAGCTGACTATCTTACTAACATTAATGAACTAAGAGCTTGAGTATTTACTGTGAAGTGGAGAGATATTATTTAGCATCGTTTACAGGAGAAAGTTTTAAAAGCAGAGATGTGTCATCACTTGCCCAGAGTTACACAGAAAATCTGAAACAGATGTATAGGAAACAAATCCAGATATATTTTATAAGTCCAATGTTTTAGCCAAAACACATCTATATGACACTAATTATAAAACCAATGCTATCATCAAACTTTAAATCAACCACAGATTAATAATTTCTATATGCAAGTTTTACATCTGCAAACTCACACACTGTTTACATCTGCAAACCTTCTGTTTACGCTGTCTGGCTTGGCACGTATTATGTAAGATACAGACTGGCCTGTGACTTCATGTCTGGTGCTTCATCATCAGTGCTGTGGGTGAGCCAGCCCTCAGGCGGATGATCTGAGACCCTCTAATAACAATTCTATTTCTGCCTTAGATTTGGATGTTGTTGTGTTTTTTAAACAAACAAACAATCAAACAAGCAAACAAACCCCGAAACCACCTCTCTATGTATCGTAGACTATGAAGAGTAGATCCAATTCCACTTCTGATCCCCAGGAAGGCTTCACTAAGTGCTACATGCATTACAAAACCTTGGGCTGACCCAATTAAGTCAATACTTCATCACTCAGAGCAACTACAAAGACTTCAAATCTTACTTTGAATTTTTTTTTTATCACTCTACCTCTTGCAAACACCAAGCGCAGTGTGGTCCAGAAAGCAAACAATCTTCACAAGTCACTGTGCTTTCCTGAGAACAGGTCCCTAAATTTAAATCCAAGAAGATAAAAGGCTATTAATAATGTGCTTAATCGTTCAATTTATGAAGAAACTTGTCATTTAGAGAATGTGGGATGTGAAAAATGCACACATTTAGCCATATTTAGGATTACTGATAAAATTCCTTCTTAACGGTAGATCTATTGGTAGAAGATTAACTCTCTAATAAAGATTAAAACCTCAGAATTGCTGGCAATTAACATACCTACTTTTGCGTGCTTTATGGGTGGCATTCACTTAGAACACGTTGACTTGTTTTCCCCAGTGCACCTGGTAAAGTGCAACATGTGTTTCTGGTATGGTGGAGGTAAGTAATTTCCAATGTAACCAGGGATATTAAAAGAACAGATTTATGTTCACTCTGTAAGCTTCAAATTGCGTCACTCAGCTCTGTAGATGCTTTATATGATTTTTATCCAATATATAAGTACCAGTGGAACACTCAGTCCCATGTATAACATTAAAGTTTCTCAGCAGATCAAACTGTGATCAGTGTAAACAAAATTGCTCAAATGTCTGTCTCTTTCAAACCTATTGTGCTATGTAATGACTACCAAATTGTAGATGAATTGGCAGTGCAGCCCTACAGCAGTCTGTCAAAAAAAAGTCATTAAATAGAAAGGAAAGATTAAATACAGAAGACAGAAAGCTTTTTCATGTCAACTTCAAGCAAGAAACAATACAAAAATGGTTTTGAAATGGATCTCCCTGCCCTTAAGCCTTACCTTGCACATAGTTATTTCTTTGCAGAAATAGGAAACAGAGGCAAAGCAATTCAATCCCCATTCGTTTTCAGTGCTGGCTGTGTGACAAAAAAATATTAGCTTGTTAATTATCGCCTGCATAAAGGTAGAATGTCGTAAAAATCATACATTCCTGGAGGGTATGTTTTCAGATGTCACGTACACCGGATCGCGAGGAAACTTCAACCCTGGCGGGACGGACCATGAACAAAAGTGAAAACAAGGGCTACCTGGGCAGGTAAAGAGGACAAGCTGTGCATACAGTAACGTGAACATGGTTATCACTTCCTTGTTTTCCTGGACTCCTTATAAGGCATACGGGGAAAATTCATTCAGGTGAAGATTTCTGTCAATCCCAGTCACTCTGGGTCCTAGAGCAACCCAGCCAAGAGACCGTGTTTGCACGTGTACAGCAACTCTTAAAAGGCTCCTTCAAAATAACACCTTTAATTGTTCCCCGAGGGAGTGTGTTGGGAGATGGATCATTACGAATGCCAAGTGAGTATACCTGGAGTGATGTAAAAATCCCATTTTTTCAAATTTCCTGATGTGGAGGGAATCTTGTAAAGGCAACTGTGAAAAAAAAAACAAAGCAAAAAAGCAAAAACCAAAAAACAATCACAGATAAAAATTGAGGCCTTGGCTTCAGTAGTTCAAGATACAGAGTACACTGATTTTATTAACAGTCCAAACTGAAAGGCAAATGCTGCAGTTGTGAATTTTTTTAATATGCAGAAGGAAGAATAATTTCATTCCCAGTGCTGCAGTTGACTTGGAAAAAAAAATTGTGTCAGCCTTAACTCTGTCTAATAAGTGGCTGAATATTCCACAACACAGATACAACCACATAGCAAATTATTGCTATTTCTCCTCTGCCTTCCCACCCTGAAGTGAACTCAAAATATGTGTTTCTTACCACCTTATTAAAAGGAAATAAAATTTCTTATATGTAGATTTCATCTCTTCCCATCTTTTATGCTCTGCTATTTTCTGTTTTGAAAATCATTTGTTTAAGACAAATCCTTCCTTTTCATAAGGATTTGCAATAGTGAAAGTAGGGATGGATCCGTATTAGCTAAACTCAACAAGCCTGAAACATTCCTGGGCATTGAGGCCAACTGACACAGAAAGACCTGAGTTTATGATTGCAAAGTGTCTATTGGGACCATTCTAGCAACCAAATTGTGCCCAGAAATTGTTTACAGTGAGTGTTAATTGGAACAGGTCAAATTCATGCCAGGGAGCATTTTAACAGTTTAATAGCACAGACAATCTCATTCTAGTGCCTGGAAATATTCCCAGGCACATCCAATTTTACTAGTATTCACACAGTCTATGGGTAGTTTCAATAGCAGCTCAAACTGGATTACATCAGGACTACCTTTGCTCTGCCCTTGTGTTCCCACCCCTTTGCTCTTACTAGTCACTGGTCATGTCCAAACAAGCAGTGTTTCAAGCAGATCCAGCCAAAATCCAATCACTTTCTGTGGGCAAGGTGGATGGCTGTTTTTCATCTGGGTGGGTCCCTTGAACCCCATGGCTGCCCAGCCCAGGGTGCAAGGCAGAGTTGGCAGAGAAAGTGAATGTTAGGCTGAATTTAGCCCAGTTTAAGCTGTTGTGGAACCATATCTTAACATTTCTATTTACAACAACATTCCTAAGTCTCCTTCAACTGCTCTCTGTGCCTTGGAGTGTCCTTTGTAAGGTACTTGTTTAGCTACAGCAATTTCCTGTGGGATGAAAAAAGCATTGATCAGATTATGTTCCCTCAGTTTGTGAGGACACAACTCTGTGAGAACACAGTTAACTACATAAGGTCAAGAAGAAATGGAATCAACCAAAAGTGTTTGCTATTGCTAAGAAAAAAATCCTCCTTTAAGTGCCATCCAAATATCTTATTTCCCTGTTTTTAACTAATATTTGGGTACGTGTCCTTTAATATTGTTCCTATGTCTACAGCCTTGCAGAGCTCCAAACCCCAGTGCTTTCTCTTTCAAGGCAGAAGGACATCTTGTAGTCCTTACTGGCCCCTGGTAACGTAACAGCACTTCAAAACGTGTTCAAAGGGCTCGGTGGCAGTCCTTCAGCCACCAAAACATACCAGCCACCAGCAGTGTCTCAAATTAAGGACCAGCCAGCTGAACAGCTGGCAATTAGCAAATGTTTATTCTTAGATTCAAGATATCAAACTTTTAAGTGTAGAGAGAATGAATAATACAGCCTACATAAAACTTACAAATGCTATTTGATATTATCAGTTTCCCGTTTGCTTGTGAGGTAATATTTTCTATAGGTCTTGGCAAGAACAGCATGGCTGAAGGCTAAGTGCCTGCCTCTGAATGGGGTGGCTGCCAAAGATTATCTGCATAAGTCTTTCCTGAATAAAATAGCCAAATTTCTGAATTTATTAGGAACAGACCTCCCCAGATTGTCTGGAGAGAGCAGAGAAGGAAAAGAAAGTAGCAGAATAAACAACAATAAAAACACACAGGGAAAAAAAAAGGAGAGCAGGAGCCTAAGAGAGGTCCTGGAAGAGAGACATCATGCACCAAGAGTAAACCTTGGGCAAAGCAAGAAAACCTAGACAGGAAGCTGACCAATGATTCTGGTTTTGAAACATCACCTGTGATAACTAAAGGTAAGTTGACCAGGAAGTTCCTCTACTAGATCAATGTTTTATTGGCTTTAATTATCACTAGGAGAATAGAATCCCAATCTGGAGTTACCAGAGTAGCCAGAGTAGCTGGTGTAGGAAGGATGTGTAGAATCTTTTGGGACCCTGGCATTGCTTGATTTGACAGTAAGGTTCCCCTTCTTCATTAGGCTTTTAGAAGAGTCTTGCTTCACTCACCCAAATTAAAGGCATCAATTCAATGAGATACAACAAAAAGGTAGTTTATAGTACAGAAAGAACAAAATTATTATTGTTTTCATCACCCACTATATTTTCATTTTGGGGCAAATTCTGGTCTCAATTAAATCAGGGTTACAGTTTTATAATGACATATCAGAACACGAAACAACTGTTTATCTTTCAGTGTGGACAATGCTGAGAAATGCAAGTCTGTGTCTCTTTAAAAGATAATAAAATTTGTATAGAATAAAATCCTTAGTGCATTTTACCCCATACCTGGCACTTATAACACGTGAAGATAGCACAGATCTCTCAACTTCACACAGAACCCAGCTATTAATTCCCAATGCTCATCTCATACACACTCACACCCTGAAAGCCTGGAAAAATATGGAATAATTTAAAATCTGAATGTCCCCAGGCTGCGATGATTCTCACAATATTTACAAAGGTGCAGGGAGGCTTCTCTTGCACTTCAGAAAACATTTATCTCTGCTTGTGAGATGGAGTCTCCCTTCTCTCCACCATGTACAGCCAACACCTTCACCTCGTCAACACATTTGGAAGAGGCAAAGGACTGCACTCCTTAGGTCAGAGGCTGGTTGCTTTGTACTTGAAACACATGGTGACTTTATTCTCTATCTGGTTGGTTTCCCAATCAAATCCTGAAAGCTCTTCATAATTTTTAGTAGGGAATCAAAATAGACTCTAAAATTTTGGTCAAACTTTTAAACCCAAAAGATAGTAATTGAAGATTATACAAAATCTACAGGTTAAAACACTTTTCTCCCAAAGAAGACATATATTCCATAACTGTATAGTCAAGTGCTTCCATACTCTTGGTCAAGCTGAAATGGAAAGCATTTTCTTTGAGAAGTCTGCACAGAAATACATCCTTCAGCAGCCTGAGAAACCCAGTTCCAAAGAACAGCAATGGCAGACATTTCAGAGCATGCCTGTCAGTTAGCTAAGCAATGAAGGCTGAAAAAGCTTTCCAAGCTTGAAACTTTGATTCATCTCTAAGCAGCTAGAGATGATTTGAGTAGCCACATAGCGACGTGAGAGTTCTGCAAATGGCCAGTCCAGCACAGAGAGAAACCACACACAAGTACTGCAATGCTTCTGTGTTTTGGGGTGTACTAATATCATATCCCATTAGGGGCCTAGTACCAAAACACTGCTGTGTAGGGTGAGCCACAGCACCCACTGAGATGTGGGCAGTAGTGCAGAAAGCCAAAGTTCTCTCTCACTCTCCTCTCCAGGTGCTGTTTGCGAGTGCAGATATGCACGATGGAGAGTAGCTTTGGAAGAAAAGGAGGGGTGTCTGTAGCTTCTTCTGGAGCGCCACAGGAGACAGAGAATCACATGGGGGAAAGGAATTTTCCTCTCCAGCTCTGAGCAAAGCAAGGTGCTGGGGATTGGTGACTCAGGTTGTGATTCATGCTCTGGTCTCCTCTTGTTTCCGGAGCAGCGCGCTGCTGTTAGACAAGGGCAGGGAGTGAGTCAATAACCTGCCTCTGAACAAACAGAGGGAAAGAGGAGGAAGGAGCAGGAATTGCTCACCAACTGTGCAGTGAGCATCAGGCAGGAAACTCAGGGTGTTTTCAACTTTTATTCACCTTGCCCACAGCTCTGACCTGGCTGGTTCCAGCTGAGGGTGTGAGCAAACCTTTGTTCTTGGTTTTCTTGGCATGAGTGAGCAACCTGAAAGATTTGTTTGCTTTTCAGATTTGAATACACTCTCACACTCAAAGAGAAATAGTCAAACTTCTGAACTGCAGAAGGGCTTAGGAGGAACTTGTAGGAAAATCACCTGGCAATGGAGTGGGACTGCCAACCAGCCCACGACAAAATCATGCCAGGGGCTTCCACACAGCCCATCAAGTCTGACTTTGGTTTCTGTTTTCTTTTCATGGTTACATGGTACCCCTTGTTTTCCCTACACTATAAAAACATGGGGTAGGGGCACCACAGCAAGCACTTCTTCTCAGTGCTGGTGGCTGAGCACACTGGGGATGGGGACCACACTGAGTGCTGACTCCACAGCTCCTCAGACCCCTGCACTTTAGCAGAAGAGCTTTCCATAAAAAGTTTCCATAGTTCAGATAAAAGCTAAGTTCAGGCCAGACCTGCTGTCTCCATCACAGAAGGGCCAAGGTGAGTCCTGAGTCAGGCGTGTTGCAGCAGCACCAAGGGAAAGGCAACCCTTTAGCACAGCCCTGTAGCAGGCTGGGCTTACAGTGTATTCAGGCCTTATCATCCATAAGTAAAGTCTAACTGGGATTAAATCACTAATAGACAGTAATTCTGCTCTGGTTTTACATGCAGAAAATAATTTTATAGCTGACTTTACTATTCTTAGACCTACAGAGGTACTGCCCTTTGTTAAAACACGGGGTTTGAATAAGGTTACTCTAGAATAACCAAAACAGATAAGAATGTTTAGCTTAACACCTAAACAGCTGCTGAATACTGAGGAAAATGGTCTCAGGTACTGCATGAAAGCAGCTACATTTCTGAAGCTTCCCAGGAGCTATTCTGGACTCGGCCAATCTGATTTCCATTTACAGACACCCAGCTCTCAGGCCACTCCTTCCTGACAATGGCTGCAGACTCTTTTTGAGAAAAGAGCAGGATTTAGTTTTCAGGAGCCTTTTATGCAGACTGCTGCCATCTTATGGCTGCTCTGCTGCTCTGGAGGAGAGAAATGAGTATTTTCAAACTCGTGGGAAAAAGGTGCTCAGTTACTAACAGCCATTTAGTAATATCTTGCTTTGTGACTTATATAAGAACTTTTGGAGATGCTCACATCTTTCTTAAATAATTTATTCACTTACGTTATATTAGAATTATAATTTTGTTTGCATGTTTTTTTCAAATCCTACTTCTCACTTTAAAAAGAACATAGCTTCTATTGTCTTTGTAATAAGTTAGATGATTCTGAAATATCAGAAATCGTTTGCAATACCTTTGTCAGTGTAAATTATTAGGTTGAGAAATAAATCTTGCCTTATTCTTATGTGTTTCATCTGGAAGCAGGAAGGAAATTTAAACCAACAGTGTCTGCTCACATGTAAACTAGAATATCGGAAAACAATATTATACAGAATGAATAGTGCTTCTACAGTTCTTAAAGAATGGGTCAGGACTGTAGATATTATATGTCTAATAAATCCATGCAAAACTAGGAACGTGTAAATAGAACAATCTCTAAATAAAAATAAACTCAAATTAAGTCAATTCCATGTATTTTACTGAGTAATGCCAAAAGGATAAGGCAGAGCACATTTTCACTAACAATATTTTCCAAAGGTACAAATTAATTGATCATGTAAATACTATCAATAATATTGATAGCTCATGCTTCTTATCTCATACCTTTGCAACTGCTTTGTTGTGCTTTGGTTTGACACTCAGCACAGAGATTTATCAAAATTTTAAACCAATCTTTAAGAAAAGTTAATTCTTAACATTTTGTAGCATGTTGATATGACACAGAAGGCCATAGAACCATGCTTTCTATCTGAACCAATAAATTAACAGAAATTTCAAAAAATACTATTGCCACAGTAATACAAAGCAGAGGGCACAACACTGTAAAGGATCTTGTAGATACTGAAGATGTGTCCTTTCACCTTACACAGCTCTCTTAATAAACATGAAAATCCATCACAAGGCTACTCAAACTTTGACTCTCTGGCAGAGAGGCAAAGAGAAAGTGGCTCTACTCACCGTTATGCAAGAGCTACGTGAATTCTTATTATCCAATTTGCAAGCAAATAACTTCCATTTTACTGTGATACCCACACCTACAGTGGTTTGTTCCTGCCACTCTTGCTAGAAGTCTGTTTCAGAGACTTCACTCTTATGGCTGGAAACCTCCTCAGCTCCAGTCTGGATGGACTAACTTTCAATTTATATCCATTTATTTTAATGACAACATTGTCTGACAACTTAAATAACTTCTTTCCTTTCCTAGTATTTGCCCTGCCCTTCTTTCCCCTCCCCTTGATGTATTTATAGATAGCAATTGTATATCCCTCATTCTTTGTTTTGTCCAGTACTACTTTTCTGCGTTTCTTTCGATGCTCTTTCCTAGTTACGGGTGACAGACTGTTCTCAGTACCCCAGAGGAGCTTTGACCAGAGGAGCCTCCAGCAATGGTGTCTGTACTTAAGTATCCATTCTTAAAGTCTCTTACATGATAACTAAGGAGGATCATTTTTGCCTTTTCCATGGCTCCATCCCAGCTCTTTCACCATCCTTCCACTGCTGGCCAAGACATTATGGTCTTCCTCTTACCCAACTGACTTGCCACAATTTACAACAGAAGTAATTTCTACCACAGTTTGGGTGTGATCCAGCTCTTGCACTATTAAATTCAGCCCCACACCTCCAGCTCTCTGTTCCTCCATAATGGTACAGATATTTTTCTTGTCTGATCACATACCAATTTTAGCAACAATGAAAGTGTTAGCACTTTGAAGGACTAGATGAAACAGTGATGCCTGAAAACCTCTAACCAACCTTAAGGTAGCCAAATAATTCCCTTTGCAGACCAGATGGTACCATACAAATATTTCCCCAGTCCTAATACCTTGAATTAAATGTTTATTGTTTATTTTCTCTATTTTATCTTCACAACATTGTTTATTCTTTCTTGCAAAGTATATACAAAATTTCCATATTACTAACGTGAATGAATGAAGCTGTAGATGTGAGGTCATTTTTTCCTCTGCCCTGTCTCTCTCCTTTTTTCGGGCAGATCTTTAAAGGAAAACTTGATCCTGTACCTGAAATTTAATTTTGCTTCTTTGATCATTTTAGGGTGGATAACAGACACCATTTCACTACGGGTCTCCTACAACTTATTTACAAACTTTTCAGGTTTGTAAATGTTAGCTTTTATTTCTATAGATTCTTCAATTTTTCTCCATGATGTGGAGAAAAATTTCTCCATCCTCTTTACAGAAAAGAAGAAATAGAATTTGTTTAGTTTGGGCAGTATCTATACAGTCTTTAACCTCTACCTCATCCTTGCCACATACCTGACTCCCTTTTATTTATGTGGTAGAAGAAACTTTGAGTCTTTCAAATATAGTTACAGGTGGTATGTCTGTAAACTTGACAGATCTGTCTGCATCCTCTGCTTCCAGGTTCCCAAAATATCATTTTCACTGATGATCTGGTATGGTGGGGACTTTTGCTCTCTTTGCTAATTCCCAATATTTTTATAGATTTTTAAAGGATTTGTAAGGGGCTAGCATCCTTCACTCTCTCCTTACAGTACAAATCAGAGATTGTAAAATTACTATTTAAATTAATTAAATTATAATAGATTTGGAGCCTTCATTCAATTGACATCATTAACAAATTTCTTTAGGTACAATACTTCACAAGGACAAATTTTGAGAAACTAACAGGCCTATTCTTGCTCATTCTTTCATTTATTTTCAATTTACTCAAGTTGGGATAACTTTAGCTAGGTTATTTTCTACAGCCAGCTGCTCTATGTCATCACTACCTAACAAAGACCACCTAGAATAGCATCATGGTAGTCCAGTGACTGCTTGCTGATGAAATCTGCCAGCTATTACACCCTGGAATAACCGGCTCTACCGTTTTCAGGAACATTTGGTTTATACTCTATTTCTGACGAGTTAAAATCTCCTGCAATGAGGCAATGCTTGGGAGTTTCTCTTTCATGCTTGGACTCATCTGAGTTAGATCTATGTGCAACATGTTGTTCCTTAGTGGTCCTTCAGGAGGCCTTAAGTTTGACAAATTCCATTCTGCCCATGCCACCTCTCTCTGCCTCTGCAGGGAACTTCATTGCTACCCAGTGATGCCTCTGTGCCACTGGTTTTACTTCACTTTCTTAACAGACGACACATTGGTTTAAGTGCATTTCAGTCATAGATCCCTTACTATTCTTGGAAGAATCGGGGTCATCCTGGATGCTGTAGCTCTAGCCTGTCCTTGCACACAATTTTTGTAGGCAAATATCTCAGCTCATCTTCTACGACAACGTGCAATTATTTTTAAAGTATCACATCCCTTTTATTCCTAAAATTCAGGCCACACACATCACATTCCTACTCATGTCAGTGTTGAATTTACCTGTCCATTTTTCTCCCATCTGATTTTTCTTTCTCCCTAACATATTCACCATGTTCTGCTTTTCAGAACCAGGCATAAAAGCTACTTACAAGTGTCCCAAACATTCTCTCCTATTTCTTAGCTTACAATTTTTTTACTGTTTCACTGACATATAAATATATATATTGTTATAATCTATTATTTTATAGTATGCTATCTGATCTAACCCTGTTATACTATATTGGTACCAATTATAGCAATCTTGGCTCCAGAAAATCAATGCCATGTTTGCTCCAATGAAGTTCATCTAGTTTGTGTGAAAAATCCTCTTTCTTCTCAAAAGCTAAATGCCTTACAACACTCTTCATAACACCAATTCTTAAGACATCTGCTGTTCTTTATTATCTTGCATGCTTTAACACACCCTCTTCAGGAATGAAACCCTGCAGTGGGAGGTTTTCCTTCAGGACGAACCTACTCATACAGATTTCCTCTGGTTTTTGCTCTTTCTAGTGCTCACTCCTTCAGTCTTTTATCCTACGATGTGAGCTGGTACAATTATATTTCACCCCAGAAACGGCTGCACTGCCAGAGGGCTAAAATGGCTTCTGTTTTATAAATGGAATAAATATTAAACTGCATGCACATACTATGTGTGCATTTGCCTGAAATACAATCATTTTAGCTTAAAACTATGCTCTAATAGTACTGCTGATTTTATGTTTATGGGGCAGTTTTAAAATAGTTTCAGTTAAAATAAGTCTATTTTTGCATGAAAGATCTAGAGTGAAAGCTTGAATACACTTTTGAACCTGAGTAACAACGTGAGATGTCTCATCAGTTCTCCTGGGGATATTTTAGTCATTGGGAGTTAATCATTACCTGAAATTATGGGAAAAACCTGTTTAAAGCCAGTCTACCATATAGTGTTGTGTTAGGGAAGAAATGCAGACACTGACTCATAGCTGTCAGTTATTCAGTCAGTTGTGATGTGATTCTTTCCAACATTATTTTTGCTTTTGATCTACAGTAAGATCCTGATCTGGTGGATGAGACTTTCTCAATTAGAGAAAGACTCTGCCCACCCTAATCAGGAGAGACATTTGAGTGTCAAACTACCAGAGGGTCACTGCAAAATTTTAAAATCCTATGAGAAATATACATAAAGGTAAAAAGGTTAATGTGTTAACATTAATCTGGAAGAAGCATCTGAATGCCCTTTTACATCAGAAAAATTGCATTCAGCAATGTCGGAGAGCAACAGAAGAAAACAAGAAAAATTTCAAACAGGTCAAACACTGGTGCTATGGTTGCTCCCAGGACTGTGCCAAGTCCTGGATACGGCAATGAGCAAAACTCCAGGGAACAGCAGACACAGGGCTTGGGCTGACACACAGGAGGTGCCTCACTCTGCACTTTCTACAGATACAATCAAGAGCAAACTGGTTCCCAACCTGGGCATATCAGAGGCTACAGAGCACACCTTTCCTTCTGTACTACAGAGCAAGGCAGGTTCCTCCCTGGCTCCGTAGAATGTCAACTTTCCTGCGTGTAGGAAACCCAGAAACACCTTCTTCTGCCTGTTTCATGTTAACCTGAAGATTAGACAGGATGGATACATGACGTAATAGTCAAAATCATGGTAACAATTTCGTCTAATTAATAGTGTCAGCAGTGGCCTGAATAGGCTAATAAGGTCTTGTGGAAAGTGCATATTTGTCATGTTCTCATGATGTCATAATTTTCTGTCTCATTTTGTGGAAGTTGATCAATATTCATGGTTTTAAACATACAGAGAAGTAAACAAAACCATTGCAGTTATTTATTCAGGCTCTGCTGACACACAGCTCTTCGTGATGCCTGTGCAGTCACATTACTGATAAAAACATTTGTTTTTACTAGGTCTCCTTCATCATCAGTTTGCTCAAGTGGAGTAATAAGGCCTATTTTTCCTTCAGCCTGAACTGATGTTTATGTTCTCATGTGTTACCATCTGATTCATCCTTACTACTTTAATAGAAGTACTTTTCTTTTCTTCCCCTGCTGCTCCAAAAATCTCCTCTTAGGTTTATTTTCTATGCTTGTAGGTTGAGAAATGACAGTTTGATTTATCTCATGCTTCTGAACTTACATATTAATGAATCTTTCAAGACATGGCCTTTTGCTTACATTCTTCTAAGTTCATGGTCTTTATAGTGTAGCATTTTCTCCATGAGCCTGGTACTGTGCTTCTTCTGTTGTTATAGTGATGCTAGAGGAAGATAGTTCCTCAGAAGTAATTGCTCCTCTCTTACAACCAGAACCAGTCCAGGCTCAGGGTCAGACAGAGCATCACAAGCTCCAACCTGGGCAGCTTTCCTGACTGAGGAAATGCCTTACTGTAGCTCTTGTGGCAGAAATCTGACAATCTCTTTCAGATTATAATGTCTATTAATACTCTGAATAACAGCACAGGCCCCATAGAGGCCTTCATTCTATTCCACAAGGACGGCAGGTAAATATTTCCAGAAAAATAACAGCCCACTCTCAGGAGCAGGGGATTTCCAAATCTGAGCCTGGAAGCCTGGGTGGAGGACAGCCAAGCACAGGAGATGTGGAAGGCCAGGAAATGGTCAGAGAGGGAGCAGAGCTTGCTGAAACGGATTTTAAATGACCGTTTGAGGTATTGGCTGTGGTTTTAATATCCACTAGTGTTGGATGAGATTAATTGCTTCTAGCACGGTTTTCAAGGAGGCAAGAAGCATCTCCTAGGGATGCTAAGGTTCATCATTCCAAGTAGGTTTTCTACCCCGGGGAGAAATGGCAGAATTTGAATTTCCTACCCCCAGATGGTTCTGCTAAGGGAAGAAAACCAATCTCTCCATGACCCTAATAAAACACCTCTGCAAACACAGCCAGAAGGATTTATCATATGAGTGCCATTCCTAAGTAGTCTGGCAGAGCCTCATTTCAGGGGCAGCTAGTGCTAAATGAAACTACTTTTGGACCAGGCTCTATCTCCCAGATAACAGGCCTGCAGAAGTCTGAGGATTGCCCTATTAGCCCTCAGGCTGGATGCCAGCAATGGGAAACAAACCTAAAGGAGAAACCTATCCTCAGGTTTGCACTTCTGTACCCCCGGAAAAGGGTGAGATCCACTGCCAGAGCACCGTTACTCCAGTTCTGCTCTGCTGAACTCACCCCATCTGCTTTGAGTGCTACTGGAAAAAAGTGCTGAGTACAGGAAATCAGACACATTTGTGTTTTCTTATATATAGGATTCTCGCGAGGAAGACAGGTCAGAGTTTTGAATGCCATTGAGATTCTGACCAGGTCACAGATGTCTGATTTAAGAGGCATATTCCTATCTTCCTAAACTTTCAAAAAGAAATATTGTTAATGACAGGACTGGCATCTCATGCATTTCCTCGAGCTCCTTCACTCTTAACCGATAGCATGAATGTTTAATTAAAGCTTTGACAGAGAAGTAGATCAGGACTACTGTATCATTTTCCCTTCAAGGCGTGCTTCAATGAGCAGATGCAGATTGCTGGGTCAATGAGATATATCAATATTATAAGGCACCATGTATCAGGCTGAACATTTTAAAGGCTGTGTTAAATTTTAACATAGGTCATGAAACACTTAAATTTATTCAGAAAACCAGAGTTAATATGAAAAGTATGAGTAACAAGGGGTTGGTTTTTCTTTTGTTTTTACATAAGCAGGAGGATGAGGTACCTGAACAAAGATTCACATGTGACAACAACTGTAACTCTGCTCTTATAGGAATGGTTCAGACATTTGGATCACAACACAGAGAGATCTACATTTGCATTCTGTTGAAGGCTTCATTATAGCTTTCTGAGAATTAAAATTTTGACAACTTAGAGCCTTTTAAGACCATTAAATCTGGTAAAAAATATTAAACTGTGTATATAAAACAAAACCTTTATAAAATAAGTTTTCCCCTACAACTCCTGAAGAGAGAAGAGATGATGTTCAAAGGGAATGCTACCTTAAATAGTTTTTCTCTTTTTCACCATTTTTTGGTATTGTTAGTTAAATTTTCTTACAAAGATATTCAATTGTAAAGTTATTTTGGGTTAGATCTCAAACACAAACTCGGTCACTAAAGGGCATTGAATAGTCTTTTATTTTGCTTGCACTAATAATGATTGTATGCCCTACACATTGTGATAAGTATTTGCATGATTTTACATACTTTGAACAATATAATGATTCATCATTCTTTACCTGTCGTTATTTTTGCTGATTTTGCTTCTTTTATAGCTCACCTCTGTCTAGACCAACACACAATTCCTTGTAAACACAAGCTTACTCATACCCAGACATGCAAGCTCAGCTGGCAAAGAGGTGGTGTTTTGATCAGGTTAACAGTTTGTCTTTCTATTCCAGTAGCATGGAAATACTTTGTTCTCAGAAAGAAAGCTTTCTTTTATTTTTTCCTCCTGATCGTAGGATGTGCATTGATGACACATCTGACAATGATGTTTGTTCACTGAGGACTATTATTAAAAGCACTAGCTGCACTAAGATTACTCATTCGCTTTCTGCACATTGTTGGTGAGTGTGTGGTATCTCAGAACCTGTGCCTGTCACTGGGGACAGCACAGAAGCACTCACTGAGCTCCACAGCTCTGCCAGAAGGAAGAGGCCCCTTTTTAGGCATCAGGAATAGCAGTAGCCCTAGAGTGAAAGACCATTGTTCGAAAGTGGCACAATCATCAGAGATGGTGGCACAGCAAAAGCAGCGGGGAGAGCATTGCAACCAGAGACGCAAGTAACAGGTCTATTCATAGCCCTGCTTTTCCCCAGGGGATGGCGTCTTGCGAGTGCCTTCATTAACTGCTGACAGCAGACAGACTGCGCCGCGCTGGGAGCGAAAGGGAAACACTCATCAGATGGCCCCAGCCACAACTGAGGAAACGCACAGAAGAGATAACTGGCAAGCGTGGTGCTTTCCTCGCTGTTCAGAAGTTACTCACACCCCTGAATGCAAGGCTCTGTTCCTTTTCTTTCGGCAGGGCTATCTTCTTCTGTACAGACTTGCTCTGCACAAAGGGTGCTGCTGTCGATTCAACACAACCTTGGAAACTGCCCAGGCTGTGGGAGATCGGGTCTGAATTCCAGATCACTTGCTAATTTTAAGAAAAAACCCCAAATATCTTGGCATTTGTGACTTTTAACAGCCAGGAGAAGACATCCATCAAGCCTTGTTACCTGTCCTTCAAATCCTTGCTGTGTTTGACCTCTCACACTGTGTGCAATAGAACTTCCCTCACTGTGTGACCAGCAGGATGAGTGTTCTCTTTGTTGTCTCCAAGGCATTTACTCACAGAACAGGATCACTCAGCCCAAATTACCTGTATCCTTAAAACCAGAGATCTTTTCTCCCTCTACAAGATTAAAAACATCCATCCTTACTGAACCAACCTTGAGGGTGTTGTTTGTTTGCCTGCCTGTTCTCTCCACACTCAAAAGATCTTACTAACAGCTAAAGAGCTGATACCTGAAACACAACATTTTCTACACATAGGTACTTCTTCTTTGCTCCAAAAATTTACAGGAAAACTCGTTGCCTTACCTGCCGTTCCTCAGTGCACTTGCACATTTTTCGTGTGCAGAGCAGACTCCCCGGCATCGCAGACATCCTTGCACTGCAGCCCAGCTTTTTGCTGGATCACAGAGAGCTTCTCATTTTCCACACGGCAGCTGCCTTGCTCCTTGCCAGCCTGAAGCCAAGCTTCCTTTTTAAAAGCACACCACCATTCTGCTTCTTCTAACCTCAGTTTTCTCTGTGGATTCTCCAGGCTCATCAAGTGCCTGTGTTTCAAACATTAATACCTTGATTATTTGCTTCCTTTAGCAGGTTTTCTACTCTCCAAACCCTATGTCCTATGGAAAGTTTGATGAAAACTGACCTAAAATGCCATTAGACAAAGTCCTGTTCTTCCCGGAGGAGACACTACTGGTCCTTCATAACCACGCAGGCTATTTATAGGGATGGTGACAGTGTGTCTAACTCCACAGTACAATGAGAATGAGGCAGTCCAGACAAGACAGGATGATAGAGGCTGTTCATAAAATCAAAACTGGAATTCCTGTGATGTACGTCATTAGTGATTTAAGCAACCACTTTCTCTCCCCATTCCAGAGGGAAGAAATAAAGGCCCTCTTTGTATAGGGACACACAACACATTGTCACTGGAATATTAATCCATTATTTTAAAGAGTAATGCTGAAGTTTTGTATCTGTTATAATCCTAATCTCCCTTCTTTCTGTAATGCAGTATTCCACCTTGTATGCACCTGCTTTCACAATTCCCAAAGGAATTCCCAATTCTTCCCCACAAACTGCCTTGCATGTTCATCTTAATAGACATAAAACTAGGTTCTTTGATCTGAGCAGCAAAATACAATTAGTTTGGGATAGAGAACAGAGGAATCCCAGATGAGCCCCAGACAAAACCAGAAATGGCAGGGAGGCAGAATTACCTTAGGGAATGCACAAGGAAGCATCAGTGCCAGCTGGGTTGCAAATCAGAGCAGAAAACAGCTGTAACAGTCTCTTCTAAGGTACTGGGTGGAAAGCCAGGCATAAAGAGCAGAAGCATCCCAGTGTACACTTCATTTCCCTGGGCAGGAGTTGATGAGCTAGGGGAGCACTGTAAGAAAAGGGAAAATGAGTAAAAAGCAGGCAGAGATGAGATGGGGACCTAATGTAGGGCAAGGAATGCACCTAGTTGAGGATTAGAAAACTTGTTAAGAGACAGGGAAATGACATTTCTTGGAGCGAGGCTGGAAGCTGCAGTGCCTGGGGCACCCTGCAGTGGCAGAGTGGGCTCAGCACCCCACTGGCCCCTGCCCTTTGGCCAGGCTGCCCTGATATGGGGGCAGAGGAGCCCAGTGCAGGCTCCACAGTTCCCAGCGGAGCACTTTTCACCACCAGTACTGCCATTTTCCCCTCTAGCTACAACAATAAATAAAGCCACCACTCCATCTCTGCAAGACCCCAGCAGGAAGATGTTCCATCCTGCCTCATCATTTGTGGGGCACAGCCCTTTGGAATCATGCACACAGGTGGGAAGGCAACGGCACTCTGTGTTGGCTCTCCCAATGTTGAAGGCATGTGGGATATGCTGCCATGGAATAAACATCCTGTACTGTCCTCTCCCCCTTCTGCCTACAAAGAAATGAAGCCCCTTAACAAGCTTCACCCACCTTGTGCCCGTGGGTGACTCTCACCAGCGAGCTGGTGGCACAGCTCCTGAGGCTGCTGGGGGGTCCCTTGGAGGCTGGGTGTTGTGGGGTGCTGTAGGGCACCCCCATGAAGCTCTGCCCCACTCCAGCTCTGCTCAGCCTGTCCCTGTCCCGAGCTACTCTCAGATGGGTCTGAACTGCAATGTGGCACTCAGTGAGGACCACATCTGGAGAGCAGAGCCCAGGGAGGGAGGGGATGGGGACTACTGGATGTTACTTCTTTAATGCCAGTGTCATCCTGACTGAGTTTGCTTTTTGAGAGAAAGTTGCCTTGGGCCAGAGATGGTTCTGTGTTCAGTCCAGCCTGTGCTTGGTTGTGAAAGGGCAGTGGTGGAAGGCAATTTCCCATAAAATCATCTAAGCTGCAGAGGTGTTTCAGAGAGGAGGGAGAAGGGGAACAAACAACAATCAAAAGAGCTTCAGAGAGCCAGGCGTGGACCTAAAGTGGAATTAATGGGTGAAGCAGTATAGACACAACAGGGGGAATAAATTCCTTTATACCCCTGCTATGCAAAATTAAGTAATAGAAGTACCTAAATATTTTATGGGACAGATTCTTCTGATATGTATTTATTCAAAGTGGCCAAAAACTTCAGGCTTTGAGGATATTCACTTAATTTGTGGTTAAACCTTTAGGTCAAACTAGTGCTAAGTCATATCACTTTACATCATGATGGACAAATATTGCCTTGATTTGTAGGTATAAAATGTGCTGGAGGTAGTGATGGAAGCAGTTTATATGTTTTTACTTCTATTACAGTGCTGCCTCAATCAGAAACAGAACTTTGTGGTAGAAATTGCACAAATATCATCAGATACAGCTCATACCCAGAAACTGAACAGAGGTGAATTAATTCCCCAGCAACAGAGGTAAATTTTGCACAGAAGCTGCAAGAAAGGAGGCATGGCAATGGGGGTGGGCTCAGAGCATGGTGCACTCTCTAAGTAAAGAGCAGCAGAAGAACATACGGACCGGGGAGAGACTCTGTGATGCTCCAGAAGTGAATGAGCTTTGCTCCTGCTGTCTGGTGAGGGGACCACTGAGCACAGTGCTGGGGAGAAACGCAGGCACCACGCAGGGTCTGTCCCAGACCAAACACAGTGTCAGAAATCACTATTCAGAATAGAAATTAGTAGTAAATATAGGAGTTTTATTTCATCAATCATAAGCGTGAGTGGAGTGAAATGCAATGCAGTGCTAATAATCTAAAAGTGTCAATAAGGAAAATTTAGATCAAAATACAATTTTCATAATTGATAGAACAGGTAGCTATTGTATCATGCAATGAATGGTTACAGGTGCTGTCTGGGACTGAATTCTTAGCAATACCACAAACCACTTAATTTAAAAGCTACAATTGTTTTTTTTAATGTTCTTAATGCAGTAGAATATCTGAATAAGCCAGAATGAGCATTATTATTATTATTTATTAGGCTACATAAATGGATATTAGAGCTTAAAATAATCAAAGATATTAAAGTCTTGCATAGTACAGCAACCCTGATAAAACAGCTGAACTATGAAAACATACTATTTTCACAGCAAAATAAATTTCTAAAAATCTTACAAGGTAAAGTATATACCATTAAACCTTCCTTGTTATTTACACAAATTATTTTAAAAATGAGCATTAACAAATCCACCTGTGTTTCAGAATGAATTATATTCTCTTTTGCAGCCAGCATCATATTTTATCAAGAAATTTGTTGGAACCACGGGGAAATTATTTAAAAATACTTTTAATTAATTAGTTGAATGTACTTTTTAATATTATTAAGTGCAAATTAGAATGATAATAGCAACAGACCTAGAATATGTGCTCTGAAGCCTATAATGATGCATTGCACTACTTACCATTCAGGACAGACCTTTCAATTCAGAAAGTGCTGAATGCATTACCAGGCCCATTGTCCAGAACCTCTGCTAGACATGTCATTTGTCTCTGTTGTGGTAATAAAGAGATTCCTGGCATTCTGGTATTAAGAAACCAGAAGTAATATATTAGTTTTACTTTACCTCTGCTACTTAATAACGAGCACACACAATGGAGCACACAGTTTAGAAGACTATGAAGACAGAACCCTATTGAATGACAGACTGTCTGGTTGATTTACATGAAATACCAAGTGCTCGTATGAGAAAAGGTTAAAATTAGATTGACGAGCAAATGTGCTACCAGACTGCTGGCTGACAAATGGCAAAGTTATGCCAACGTATTACTTATTCTGGAGGCGCCCAAGAAGCAAGCAGGAGGATAGTAATTCATGTGCTAAAATATATTCACATTTAGCATAAACAAAGAGTCCTCAGGGTCTGCAACAGGAACGTATTAGCTACATGTAATTTATGCCAACCAGTAAGTCAGCGGAACAATTTCATTATTAGATATGGGATTTGAATGACTTGTGTTTTCTTAAGTCAAGAGTGGGCTGCTCTACTGTCATTTAAATTATTTCAGAATAATGCTGTGATGAATGACTACATTGTTCTTACAATAAATTGACTGTTGTGCTACATCCTCCTTCCTGCTACCAGTCACACAATGAAAATAGAGATTAGTCATGTAGTTTTTCACAGTGGCTCTTAGATTATTGCCTGGCTGCTTCTTGGTCACCATAAGGAGAAGACTAGTTCCGTAGTGGTGACCTCTTTCCCTTTCTCTTTTCCTTTCAGGAAGTTCTGCTGAGATCCATGCAGCCATCCATACTAAAACTTGTCCACTAAAAGGTGTGAACTAAGGAAAAATTTTGACTTGTCCAAATGAAGGCACTCTGGGTCTTAAAATTCAGCAGTGAAGATGCATCACAAACTGACCCTCGTGTTCTGGGCACATAGCAAGTCTGAAAATAAAGTTTTACCTTTCTATGGGTGCAAAAATCAACCAATCAGAGATGCAGGGCGCCCCTGTAAGCATCAGCTTTAACGATTAGAAGCTGGATAATGGTGATAACAAGTGACAACCAGTCAGATGTGTCTCAATTTGGCCATAAACTAAAACCAACATTCTGAAAGAGATGGAAACAAATTACTGATGCCTGGTACTTTTAACTTATTTTACACAGCTTAATTAGTTACACTTTGAAAAGCTCTTAGTTTATGAAGAGAACAACACAACATTGTATCTTTCTCCCTTAGTAGCAAATGGCAATTCTGCAGTTTACTCCTGTGGAATTACAGGTTGGCTAGGGAGTGAATTTTTCAACATGTGAACATGAATTAAACAGGAATTTACAGAGCAGACAATATGGGCTTGAACCTGCACTTCATTGGAACTACTTTTTGATATTTTGTTAATATGAAATTTCATTAACACTAAAGCTTTAACAGACCCAAACCCCTTTGCCAACCTGTTTCCTTAGGGAAAAGTGTTCTTACTTCCCTTCCAATTGCCATGACAGACAGCAAGTTAGGGGAGGGAGTTAACTCTCCCCATTAGTCATCACCTTGTCAGGATGACTGGCAGTCAGTAGCCTTCAGGCTTGCCTGAAAAGCTAAAGCTTGTTGAGATCTTCTCAAGTCTGGACTGGAGAGACACCTCTGGACTTGCTGCCCCTCAGTGACACCTGAAAAGCTGGTCCAATGTTTTATGCCAGGTCTTTAATATGTGTGTTAGTTCTTCTTCTTCCAAAACTACTTTCAAATAACAGAGGAGGGGAACAAAAGGGAATTCAAGGTTTGAATGCAGCAGGGTGTCTCCTCCTGCAATCTTATTCTTGCAAGTCACTGATGA
This sequence comes from Atrichornis clamosus, assembly GCA_013400975.1. Taxonomy (NCBI): domain Eukaryota; kingdom Metazoa; phylum Chordata; class Aves; order Passeriformes; family Menuridae; genus Atrichornis; species Atrichornis clamosus. The sequence continues at coordinate 58,375 of WBMZ01009045.1, forward strand.
GCAGGGATATGAAGGAACAATTTGTTACTAAAATAATCCAGTAGAGTGCAAAATATTCTCTATAAAAAAAGTAGCCATTTCTGGGAAAACCTGTGCTTTAAAGTTATGATATATTGAAGGGAGTTTACCACCAGAGCCTTCACAAGTAGCTGTTGCAAGAGGTTATTAAGGTAGGTATTAGGCTTTATTCAGATCTTGTGGAAGCCGTTGTAGCTCCCACGAGTACAATCACACTGACAGGCTGGTTTCAGTCCTTTAGGCAAGAGAGAGGCAAAAAAGTGAGAGACGCTAGCAGAGCATCTGCTAGTTAGATCAAAAAAAGTCTGTCTTGTTGGCAGAGCTATTGTCCTTTGGTCACACCAATCCTAATTTGAGTCCTGCTTGCAGCAGCATATAAAACCTGTGACAAACATAGTCATGCTGACATTGAGCTGGATGCCAAAAGAAGATAATCACAAGTACTTGAGACTGCAAAGAAAAAAAACCAAAAAAACACCAACAAACCACACACACAGAGGGAAAGATTTCAGGTCTGAAATTAGGGAAAAAAAAAAATTGTGTCTTTTCCTCCTCAACCCTCATTCAACACAAAAAAGCAATCCTCAAAAATTGCAAACACACGCTTGAATCAGATCTTTTTCCAGAAATTCAAGTCTGTGTCTATGCCCTGTTTAGCCTAAAGCTAGGGTGTATGCAAAACAGAGAAACACTTCATATTGCCAGACTTACAGGACTTTTATTCATGACTGTCTGAGAACTGTCCTACTTGTTCTGATTGCTCTTTGGGTCTTTTATTGCGCCTGATACTGCAATTTGGCCTGGTCCAGTAGTGAATAATCTAATTACTTTGAACACTGACAAAATCCCTGGCAGAGGTTAACAAATGCTTCTTGTAGCCCATATCAAAGAGCAAGTCTGTGCAGGTCAGAGCTGCTGGCCAGACCTGAGGCACTGATGATGAAGTTCGAGGCTGTGTCCAGCAGAACCAGAGGTGAACACAATAGTCTGAAATGCACTGGCAAGATGATTCTCCTTGACCAAAAGGGAGGCTGCAAAAAGCTTCTGAGCCCGAAGCACTAACATTCTCTGTGGATTGTGGTTCATTTACTCATTAGATTCAAGTTGTACTACAGAGAGAGACAAGCAACAAAAATACTTATTTCTGTGGGCCTCTTCTCCCACCTGCCACACCTGTATTAGTCATCTGGATTGATTTGTAAGAAGTCCTCTTTAGTGATCACTAAAAGGTTTCCTTGATTGAACTTTGCAAAAAATGAGCTGCCTTTTCTATATCATTTTAAATACTAAGAATAGTCTTGTTTTGTAGTACAAATTTTTCATTTAGCCCCCAAGACCCCAATTTACTTTCAGAGATTTATTTACTTCCTGAAAGGTATTTGTTTCTTTTACACTGGGTTTTGAATGACTATATTTTCAATTGTCATGGCTCTTATAAAGATATAATAATAATAAAAAGGATGTTACCCAGAGTATATGAAAATAGACCGGCTTTGAGTTAATGGGAAAATGATTTCTAACTCTGGCCTGGGTCGAACCTCTGCAGCCTGCTTTACTGCTCCAGAATTTCCTTGCTGTTTTTCTCCTCTTGTGTTCATCTCTCACATAAAATATCAATTCTCCCTGATCTTGCATGGAGCACTTTTGGTTTTGGTGACACTGCGGTTTTTATCAGATTTTTTTTTCCTTTTTTCCCCCTTGCCGGCTGTGCACTGAAGGCATCCTTATGCATTTCATAAACCAAAAGAAAATTAGTTTTAATTTTCCTCTGATAAAGACATCCCTATTGTTATCTTAATGAGGAGTAAAAACACATTTTTAGAAATGTGAGCACTTGCATTGTGTTGTGCAAAGGCAAGATGAGGTTTTGTTTTTGATAACAGGTAACTATAAGCGCTCCACAACGACATGCTATGAATGGGTGTTTACCTTTTGTGATTATTTCGGCTTATCCCGATGCCCTCTGGCGGCTGCACCAGGAGCTGTTACCTGAGCTCCTGGGTAGGATCAGCCGCGGTGGGGGCTCTGCCCTCTCTGTCCCCTCCACACCACCTGCAGGAGCCTGATCCCGGCTGGCGCACAGCATCCCTCGGAGCCCGGGGCTCTACACCCCTCACTCACCCTATGAGTCCAATCAGAGTCCGGCAGGTCCAATAGTCGGCTTTGCTGATGTAGCACAACACTGCTGAGAAAATTAATTGCAGCCTTGAAACAGGGCAGCACCACACATTGCAGGGCTGATCGGATGATCCCCACTTGGAAGACGTGAGCTGTGCATATGCTTACTGTAATACATGTATGGTTTGTCCCAAATTGTTTTTCCAGAGATGACTGGCTAGTTTCATCTGCAAAATATTTTTTTAGGAGAGGAATTTCTTTAATCATTTAAATTTTTTTTTTCTTAATAACTGAAATCTGAATTTTCAACACTTTAGTACAAAATTCACCCTAGAGAGTAGAGCTTGCTGTTTTTAGACACCACAGTAAAGATGGCACTAGACCACTCTCTTAAATATAAATACAGTTTACCTAGAAAGAACTTAAACCTCAAACATTCCCACTCTTGTACACAAGCTTACTTTACTACTTCTGGCTTCATTCCCTAATTTTTGCAGCTCAGGGCGCAGTGACTCGCTCGAGTGCAGCAGTGGCAAAGGGCCTTCTGTCATGTGAGGCCTGTGAGATGCTGATGAGCTGCCTCCTTCCCACTCACGTCAGAACCCTCTGCCTACCAGCAGCTGGAACTTGTTGAAGGCCGGAAAGTGAGCAGAGCAGGGCTGAAGGCGGTGGTGAACTGACGGTACGTGCAGCTGGTGACTTCTGGAGCATTTCATTCTACTGAGCTGCACTGGCCTCTCTTAAAGCTGTTTGCAATCTAGTTCTCATTCTGTTCTGGCAAAGACCGCAACACTTGAAGCTCTTTGAATACCCTCTCCTCCAACTGCACTTGAATATTTTCTTGACACAAGGAAGACCTGGAGTATGTCAGCCCTGTTGCGTGTCTTCCTTCCCTCTCCCCGGGCCACGGGTCCCTGTGCCTGAGGGTCCAACTCTGACCCAGCCCAGGTGTGTGACCTTGCTCAGAACGCTGGAAGAAAAGCTGTGAGAAACTCTGGAGAGATAAGTAAGGTAAAATTATAGACAGAGGCAGGAGCTCCTGGGACAGGACTGCCAGGAGCTCCAGGGTTTAGGAGGAAAAGCAGCAGTATGGAGTGGGTATGAAATGCAAAGGAAGAAGGGAGCAAGGCTAGTCAGGAAGCACCAGGTCAGTTTGCTGGGCAAGTCATCAGTGACAGGGACACTGAGGGAGCTTGGCAGAGGACAGAAACATGGCAGTGCTGTGGGGCTGCTCCAGGGAGCTGCAGGGGCTGCCCCTGCCCCTCCTGCCTGATGTCTGCCTGGCCAGCAAAGCCACTGCTGGTACCTTGCTGGGTGAGCAGACTCATGCTCAGCCTAATGGCTTGTGAAATCCTTTCTTTGCTGTGGGCTGGTCAATAAATAACTGCTTCATGTGCCTAGCTATGTATATTCTGCTTACAGATTATCTTTGAGACTGGCTAAAGATACCAGAAAGAACCGATGTAAAAACAAGGTGGTAACAAATACCTGTAAATAAATTTCCAGGTTTTTTACGTTCACTGGAAAGCAAAAAAAAAAAAAATTACCAGAGTATTTTCTCATTGGTATGAAAGCGTTTCCCATTGGGAAAAGGCTGAAGCACACAAAAGAAAAGTAATTTTCTATTTGTACTTGGAAAAAAACTAAAACTATTTACCAAAACATCAAATTTACTAGTAAATTTTCTCTTGGGCTTCTTTTAAATCATTGTTTTATTCCATTACCCTTAAGTGCTTCACAGATATTGCTTAAAACCATCATCCCTGTGTGTGAATTTCAGGTGGTGAAAATACTTGGGAAAATTCGTGTCGCAGATGACTTCTTTCATATCAGCAGAGTGCATGTGCAGAAATCATTTTTCAAATATCACTCCCCACGGCAACACTTGCATGCGGGGCTCTGAAACAATAACACTACCTAGGAAGCTGCCTGAGCAGGTCTACTTGAGCACCTGTAGTATGCACGCAGGAAGTCTTTAGGCTGCCACCTACCTTCATTCCTTAAGTTCTCCAAAAATCTCTTTGCATCCCAGTGAAGCTGTCAAAAGAGGTCAGTTTATTCAGCTGAAGAAAGACCAACGTAACGCAACAGAATGCAAACACCACTGATGTAGGTACTGAGTGAGGGGATACTGTTGAAAAAGGCAAGATAACTTTAACAGTTAAAGCTTGCCTGTGGAGAAGCTGCCCTTTCATCTTGGACATGGAAAAAAATCCAGTAGTATTTTCCTGTGATATTTCTTCTTTACTACAGAAGTGGGTTGCACAGATTTCTCAGATGGTAGATGTGGTTAGAGCTGTCCTGAAAAGGAAAGACTGACTCATTTCACATGCAGGCTTTTACACCCTCCCTCTGAACACTGCACTGTAAATCTTTGCTGTTCTGACATCAGCTTGGCTTTTCTTAGTCACTGGAGGAGAAGCTGCCAAACAGAATAGGTTTTGTATATCCTAACCCCTATTCTGGAGAGGCTTAATGGACCAAGTCTGAAAGCCAAAAGCCTCAGATTTGTTTGGGTTAATCAATGCCAGAATTTGTTGGCAGGGGAGCGATACAGATGATCTTTCACAGTTGAAAGAGTACGTCAGTGTGGTGTTTGGAAGGTAACACATGTCTTAAATGCCACCAAACAACACACTGGCTTTCACAATAAGACACTGCTGGACAGGATAGGATTGAGTATCTTGTTCCAATGCATGTGAAAGTTTGCAAAAAATTTTGGAGCAGTTGATCATAGCAAAAAGAACAAACGCAGTGAAGAGTGCACAGGAGTAGGAGTACAAACCCATATAAATATCCTGACACATAAAATTCATTTCTGATACGATGTTTCTGTAGAAATTGAAGTGGCACAGTTTTAGGCAATCATCAGTTTTTCTGATATGGTGGCTGTACCATGGCATAAATTAAAGCTAGAAGAGGAGAGCAAAACAGCACTTACTAATTAATGTTTTTTTCCCCATGAAAAACTAATACAGAGTACCTGAAAAGTGCTTTAGACTACTCTGACCTACACTACAACTATTCCAGCCCAATACATGCAAAGAGTCATTAGCAGGGCTCAGTTGTTCAACAGTACTTGGTTATACTGCTTGTTAACCCATTGCTTGCACTTGTCTTGCACCGACCCTCAGTAGTTAATTTAGAAAATAGAGAAAGGTAAAAGATTATGTGCAGTGCCTAAAGAAAGGCTATTTTCTAATTACTGACAACCAACAAACAGCAAGGCCAGTGTATGATCTTGCACAAAACATTTGTATTGGTACACAATCATCCTACCTGAATATTGACCCATATTTGTTACCAGTTAAACAAAAAAATTAACAGCATGTTTGCAAGTAGGGTTCAAAACAGGTTTTATGGAAGATGATGGAGTCAATGTTTGAACAAACCAGTTGCTAATAAATATAACTTTTATTATATACAATAAAAGTATATTACATAAAGACATTGCATTATTGCAGATTGCCTGATAGAAATGATACACACAACCTTATTATATCAGGCAAAAGTACTAATCTGAAAGCATTCATTCTGATCAAACATACTAAGAGAGCTAAGTTTATCATAGGGATAATTAGCAAAGCAAATACAGAGCAAAAAACACTTCCAACCTGTATTATTCTGAGTCTATTTGCATACAGCTTTTGAGAGGAGTATTCATACTTAATTTAAAAAGACTGCTTATTAATCTGAGATTAATTCAGTATGGTGATGAACACGAATAATCTAACAAAACCATTTTAAAGTTTTCTGTATTTGTCTTCTCATTAATTGATTTTGAACAGGCAACAGGGCCAATATTTAAATGACCCCCAAAATGGTTAAATGGTATTTTTTTCAGTCACAGGAGTTGAGTGTTTAGAATCATAGAACACGTTGAGTTGGAAGGGACTCACCAGGACCATCGAGTCCAACCCCCTGCCCTGCACAGGACTATCCCCAAGAGTCACACCACATGCCCGAGAGAATTGTTCAAACACTTCCTGAATTCTGTCAGGCTTGGTGCTGTGACCACTTCCCCAGGGAGCCTGCTCCAGTGCCCAACCACCCTCTGGGTGAAGAACCCTTTTCTAATATCCAACCTAAACCTCCCCTGATGCAACTTCAAGACCATGCCATTGGTTAAGCATTTGGCTGAGGAGACACAATAGTTTGAATTTTCCTCTCTCGCTTTCCCAAGCCGTGCTTTGGGCAGAGCAGTCCTCTATCTGATACACACCATCAGCAGCACTGATCTTGCCAAAAGGATTTTAAAAACTCAGAGATTATCTTTAAAGAAATAAAGGGCTTAAAGATTGCACCTGGAAGGCCAGCACTGGGGGTCATTTTGGATTCCAGTGAAGCATCACCTCTGCTCTCCAGAACTGGGTATTCCAGCCAACACCAGCACACGTGGGAAGACGAAAGCACTTGCAGGCAGCAGTCCAGTGCTATGAGCTACCAAAGTGACACTCCATCTCCAACCTTACCTCTGGAAAAATGGCCTGCATCTACAACCACAGCACCCAAGCCTGGCTACACACAACTGCCCGTGCAGGTTGACACAAACGACAGCTGAGTTCTTACATTCAAATCATCTTATATTTTTCATACATCTTTTCTTGCTTTGTCTGAAAGAACAAGTGACTGTGTAGTGTGGTGTGAAAGAGTTAAAATTTGTGTTTGATAAAAGATAGAGAAGAAAAAACCCAGACTGTAAAGCAGGAAGCAACTCCAAATATTTCGAAATAAATGCAAAATTTTACCATAACCTGTTTGGATTTTCCCCCCAGTAAAGGAAGGTCTGAAGAAAAAAGACCATGCATTTTTGTTTTTTTGGATCTTTTTTATTCAAAAGTTTTCAAAGAAATAAAACAGAAAAAAGCTAACAATCTAATCAAATTTACAGTTCAAAAATGTCTTTTGGCGTTTAACAACAAGTCCTAGGAAACAAAACTACAGAGTTATCTTGAACCGGACAAATAAGTTACCACTGGCAAGTTTGTGGCACTAGTAAAACAAAAATAAAAAATTAACTCTCTTGATCATATAGATATCTCTATGAAAATCTTTTTTTTTTCAATCTGTACAAAAGGTCTTTCTTCATAAATTAATTTTTTATAATTTAATGGCTGTCTACTATGTGATGTTTAAGTAACTGATTATTTCTTTATGTACAGAGGTTAAATTTCCCAAATCTTACCCAGACAATGAGTATGGCACTTAGTTCAGACATTTCTGGCAGCAGCTCTTCCCTCCCTCTAACACAGCTATCATACTGCAGTTTTAATTAATGCAAAAATAGCAAGTAGTGAGAGATCCAGGTTTGGAAAGTTACCAGATATAGGCAAGGTGCTGCAGGAAGTCTGGACTTTTACAAAGCAGTAATATTCCAGGGAGCATAGAACCAATAATACCACAACTTTTTAAAAAAAGAAAAACAAAAACACATCTCTTATGACTATGCATTTCACTAGAATCTACACTTCTCAGAGCAGCAATTTACTTTTGAAACTATGAAATGTCACCGACATCTATACTCCAATACTCACACAAAATTTAAAAACTAAAAAATACTTGAAAGAAACAACTGCTTAGCCCTAGCTCCCGAGCTAGGATGATTTGGTCTGTGGAAACAGGGAGGGCCAGCAACCTGTCCCAATACAAAAGGAAATAAACTTTGAGGTAGATAACTGATCATATACAGCTGACCAGAGAAGTACACAGTTTTGGAAGACAACTTAATTTATCATTCGATTTAAAACATATGCAATTGTAATAAAGAGCTTTAGTAGCAGTGAATTATCTAATATGTGAAGTACAAATAACTGTGTATTTATGAATCAGGAATTTCATAGTTTCAAAATTGGTTTTCTTTACACTTAACACTTGTAGTGATGATGTAAAGTGTGGCACTGCTTGGATCCAAGTCTTCCTTCATGCTTTTGTGTCCATACATCAATTAAAATTATAAAACCTAAATGCAAATGTACAAAAAAGGCACATTCTCTTAACCGCAAACTGGTCCGGCAAAAATAAAGAGTACAGAAGTCGCATTGCTGAGACAAATCAGAATTATTGGTTACTGGCTCTTTGTTCTTTGGTAAAGTTACCTTTTAAAAGTGCCAAGTCTTTTTATTTTTATTTACCTACTATAGAGAGCTAGTACCCAATCAATTATGCTTCTACTTAAATCTCAGCGTATGTTTGAAAAAGAGTCCTTTAGCTTTTGCCATTTTGCTGTAATAGCAACTTTTCTGTTTGCTAAGTCTCAGCACAATCCTCATCCTAAAGCACTATCATTAGTATAAAGGAAGGACAAAAACATTCGGTGATATCTCCACCCCAAACTCCCTACTCTACCTATGCTAAAACTAGAACATCAAGTTAGTTTCTGAAAAAAGGCAAAAAAAGATTTTACATTGCATCATACAGCAGAGTTCCTAAATCATTCAAACTACCAGAGGGAACTATTGGCATATGGCCTTACAAACAATTTATACTATTAAAATTTCCCCAGTCAGAAAATGTGTTTCACACAAAACATTTTTTTCCCCTCTTGCATTTCACTACCTTACATATTATGTGAAAAAATCATTAAAAACACTTACTACACATTAAAAAAGCCAAATTTTCAGCAATTTTTATTGACTACCTTTAAAAGCCCTATGCTGCTGTTTTACAAGGCATAATAGACCAGCTCATTTGGTCAAAGCATTCTACACCATTATTTTGGACTACTTACTGAAACAGCTACAGCATTGAAAGATTTAAGGCAAATTGGAATTCATAGAAAAGGATAAGACACTTCACACTACATTAAAAGAAAAACAGAAAGCTAAAAGACCAGACACTATAACTGCAACACTGCACTAAAGCAACACTCACACACTGCAAGCACAGAACATCATCTTAGATGTTTTACTATTTTAAACTTCAGAAAATCCATTTCATACAAAAAAAAAAAGAAAAAAGAAATAAACAAAATAAAAATAAACCAAAACACAAATTCTGTCATGCACGTGAATAAGTCTTCGTGGTCATCTGTGCATACCCAGAAATTTGAAGGTTTTTTTTTTGCGTCATAACACTTGATAAAAACTTTTTTTTACTAAAATAAACCTGTTCATGGGAACAGCTACTAGATGAATTTAAGGTTTTTCTTACGCACCTTATAGAACTTATAGCAAAAATAGTTTTAGTTGATTTCATTATAAATAACATTTTCAAGAACCTGTGCAAAACTGTCAATAATTCCTAAAGCACAATTGATCAGTAAAATCCATGATTGTTTCAGCCTTTGCACCCTTCTCCAGGCCAGGTCAACACTGGACATCTGCAACACAGAAAGGTCAGAGCTAGAGCGGAGTTGTAATCACACACCTTTTTTCTAATGTAGATGCCCACAAAACGAAATAATTTCCTACTTTAGACAGCTGTGAGAAGACAAATGAGTCTGGGTGTAAACCTGAGAAGTAACACAGGCAGCACTGCAGGTGCTTGGCCCTTCCCAGGATAAGGCTCTCCACCAGGACAGAGCCTGCGCTGTATTTCCCCGTCTCTCTCACCACGGCTCAGCACACAGAGCTCCCACAGCGGAACTGTGAGACTGCACTCAAAGCTCTTCCTTGTTTTGCTGTTTTGGTATTGTTGTTCCTTTTAATTGACCAAAAGTGGTTGAGTGTGCTACTCCTGCGGAATCTCCAAGACTTTTGATCTCAGGAAAAGGAACAATAACTTTCTTTTGGTGCAGCCTTAGGGAGGCTGTGTACAACAGAGACAGCTACTGTGCCTCTATGATGTATCATCATACTGAACAGCAAGGCAGCACTCATCAAATTTGCGGGCAGACTTTTAAATGCTCTGGCTTATATTGCCATATGGGTTTAAAAAAATACCCAGCTAATGACAAAAAGTTTAGACAATTTTTTAATTTTTCAAAGCAAGGCAAAGTTTGGTATTTTAAGGCTTGTACATTTGTAGGTGCATATACAACAGGTTGGTTTTTTCAAGTCCCTATGACTATATTTCACATAGGAGCAAGTTTTTGAAAAGAAGCTATGAAGTATTGAATGTAGCTGCCAGAGGAAAGATGCTGTGTATTTCTGATTGACTGCATCCACTCGTGCAAATGTGCTAGCTGTCATTTACCCCTCAAATTATGGGGATATATACGTTGACTTCAAATAGAACATTCCCAAAAGTGCTGCATGTGCATTTAGAAAAAAGTTTCAGTTTGACAACAGTAACAAAGGCACAACAATCAAGAGACTGCAGTGTTCCCTGTATTTGGGGCATGAAATAACTGTCGGCTCCCTCCCCTACACCTGTCTGAAAGCAGACAAGTACCAGCACATTCCAGGGACAGAAATACCAAATGCTCTGAGGCTGAAACCAGCTGGGTAATATTAACCTTCCCCACGTGCCCACTGCTACAGACACCGCTGACACAGATTTCACTGGCTCCTACTGCATACAAATACAGGTAACAGTGCTGCTCTGGAGAATAAAATACGTGGACGACTGACTTACAGCAAACACAGAATTGCTCACAGAGCAGGAAATTCTACACAGAGTCATCAATACAAAATGTGTCTCAGATGGCAGCACAACTCATCCTTTCAGGAGACTTAAGGCTGTTCCTGCTGCCTGGCCTCAGTCTGTGGGGAAAGATACTGACAGGCTGGGAGAGAGAGGCAGGATGTGGATATGACATGCAGGATTACACTTCGCTGTCTGCCACAGATCTCTATTGGTAAGGAGGCTTTACATGCCCACAGGGAAGACTTAAGGCAAAACAAATAATTCTTTGAAAAGTGGTTAACACCAGGCAACAGCCTTGGCATGGGAAACATGCAGGAGTCATGATTTTAACACTAGGAGATGGATAATGAGAAGAGCCTGTGGCTTTGCTTTCTGCCTGCCCTGGAAGCAAATCAAGGATGTGGGCTTTCTCTAGATGCCAGCATTTGGCCAGACTACAGGAATAACACAGGTCATGTGCTGTGCTACGCAGGCTCTGCCATCTGTTGAATTTGCCAAGTTTCCCCATTGGTTGGTTTCTATCTTTCCATACAAGAAGCTGCTATGCCAATAATGGGGATGAGAGTAATGTTGTCAAACAGCACAGCTGACCTGCAGCATCAAAGCTAATGCCAAAACGTGTTCTGTTGGATCAATAAAATTTAGAGAGAATATCACACAACTGTAGCACATAACTGATTATGATTTTTGAGTATCTAATAAATGCCACAAGGGCTGTAGAAAAACCCTCCTAAGATGACCTCCAGCAACATTATTGCAGCTGAATGGAATTTTTCAGTGTGAGGTCTTAGAAAATGTGATGTAAAAGATTACTAAGCCACGTTGCCTGGCTTACAAAGGACTCAAAAAAAAAGACGAGTTAAGGAAGAATTACATTCCAGAATTTTAAAATATGTATGATAGAAAAGGGGACAGTTAGTGCAAGTAACATTTTCAGGATGGAAATGTACAGAAAGCAAAACAATTTTGTATTAAATAAATTCAGGTAAAGCTAAGGATTGGCGAGTAAAAGAGGCCATGCAAGCAAAACCAGAGGAAACCTGGAGTAGGAAAGTAAAACTCTGGAATTAGAGCCAAATGAGGACATGGATTAAAAATTAATTGACAAAATTTTGGACCAAACTGCTTTTTCCTAGGAAAAAGGATGAGCAGGGAAGTCTTGAGGGGAAAAGGTCAGCAAGGATTTCTACCAAACCCCTCTCTGCCTGTGGTCTGTAAGTCAGTCACAAAGCTGCTTCTAATCTTACATGTACCACAGATATGTCTATCAATACAGTTCCTTTCAGCATTTTGACTCCTGTATTTTTGCATTAATTCATTGTTTTTCTGTATACAGCACGTTGCTAAAATGAACAAATTAAAATCCAACATAATCCAGTTATGGTATAGATGAATTATTAAAACAATATTACTTGTAATTCATTAGTTCACTTCTGGATCCAATGTTTCCTTCCTTGGCTTCTGATTCTGGCCAAGTTCAAATCAGCTTCACTGTCTGTCCCCAGATATTATCACCAGTATTATTTATATGACATTAAAAAAAAATTCAATACGGAACACTAAGTTTTGAAATAAAGCATCTTTGAATTCACATCTTTCATGAGACAGGATGAGCCCCTACCTCACAGTTACTTATTTTGCTGATACGTGTATGGAGAATGGTCACTGGATGTCTCTACTGTAACCTGTTGCTGACCACTGGCTTCCTGCAAATAAAAAGGAAGACAAGCCATGAGACGCAAAATCAGGCAGCATTACCTGTGATCTGTATTTCCACGTGACTCATGCAATTAACAGTCTTCCAATCTAAAATCTTCCTAACATTTCTCAAGTGAGGTATCCCAAATTTGAGGCGTTGACTTTACATTAATTTACATTTCAGCAAACAGAGAAATAAAATGAACATGCAAACCTTGTATCTCCTCAGCTGCTTTGATGGTAATTAAAAAAATAAAAAACCCTCAAACTTTTGACACTATAGAAATAAATACATAGAGAGAGCAAATAACTGCTAGAATATTTTCTATCTGCAAACACAGAAGAGCGTTCTGTCTGTCCCTCTCTGTTTGAGGGGGAGCGAGAAGAACGAGATCTGCTTACCACACACACAAACACTACGAGTACTGTGATGGGATTGGCACTAGGCAACACAAAGAATTGTAGATGGGACTTTGCACCCAGGCTCCCCAGAAACCAGGCTATTAATTCAGCTGAGAGTGCTCTTGCAGACAGAGCAATCAGATAATTACCAAAAGTGCTTCTCTGATCCACACGGGCAGACACACCAAACTGGACCAAACCAATTCTGCAGTTTCTGGACAAATAGGCTATGAAATGAAATGTTTCTTTCTTACAGGCTCTGGGAGAGACTGCCTGGCACTCATTTTGAATACAAAAGCTGCACCATACCTTGTCTAGCTCCTCTGTTAAAGAAGTACTGACCTATGAAAGGATGTAAGGGAAGTCAAAACAGTAGCCAAACTATTTAGTTTACTTATGTTATGGTCTCCAACTAAACTAATAAATCCATCTTCAATGGAGAGGTTTATTAGACAAGTATGCACAGTATTGAGATGCCAGGGTCAAATCAGGATTCTTTGCAAAAAATCACGATCATGGCCTGTAGGCACAGAAATTTTGCTCACAGGTAAACTAAATGAAAGATCAAAACTACAATACACTCCTTGGCTTGTTACTATTGGAGTTGGGCTTCACAAAACACAAGGTTTGCCTGAGCTGTGCTCACACAGAAGATTGCTCCAAGTACTGTACTGCCATAAGTAAAAGTCATTCTTTGTTATAATACTGCCTATATTAGTTGAGAATAATGACATTTTATAGTTTTAATATACACTACATTCACAGTACATTCACAGTTACAATATTTGCCTTTAAGCATTAATTTTCCTGGATAAAGAAATATCATATTAATATTTCTTATCTCTGGCCTTTTATAAAATATACTGACCTCAACAGGAACCGCAGCTGTCTGGACATGTGTGTACTGGGGGATGTAGGCTCCTTGCATAGCTGTTGTGGCTGGCATGTACTAGAAAGACAGAGTCCATAAGTTTAATAGTATTCAAAATACCTATCATGGTATTGTTTAAAAGATATTGACTGTTCCCCTAAAGCAACATACATGAGTGAAAGGCTTTTGTGTCTGAAATCAATAGGCTTTCCAGAAAAGTCATGTATCTATTCTGAGAAAATTCAAATTTAGACTTCAAAGACTATGTCAAGGACCTTTTCTTCTCTGTAAATCCCAATCATCACAAATTCTTTTTTTAACCCTATCTGCTCAGAAAAGAAGGGTCTTGCAGTTTAGAAGCTAGTGTGCATCTCTTCTGATTTAGTGTCTGTTCCACACTTTTAGAGATTAGAGTTGCAGAAAGGAATATAAAGTATAAAACTAACTATTTTTAATTTTTTTGGATGCAACTGAAGTTACCTCCTGGGTTCTTTTCATTTGCTTTGATCTATCTGTATTTACTCATTTCCAATTTCTGATCAGCTAATAGACTGAATAAAAGCTGCTGAATATGACTTTAAAATGGAGACAGCTCCTAATAATTTATTGGACAAAAGATGACTTATAGTATTACTTTTTTCCACATGCAAGCTTCACAGGCATACTGTGATCTACACGCAGTATTTTCTACTTGGGTAAGTTCTATTTTGTATTAAATTGCTACATACTGTTCCAGTACTGCCTAATGAAAGATGACTCATCTGCTGTGTCAGAGGGCTTATCATGGATGCAGGCTGTAGTGACATGGTGTGGTCCATGGAGGGAGTCAGTACAGCACCCTGTTGGAACACAGAAACAAAGAAATGGTTTGCGGCACTCAGATTTTAATTTCTTTTTTGATTTGAGAGTCTAAGTATGGACTGTCCTTCCGAGGGGAAGTACCACAAGGACTCTCCTTAATCCCAGGCACTGACTCAAAAAGCAGGTCTGGGGCATTCCAAATATTCTACTTGAGCATCTGTGCTTTGCAGTTTGGTAATGGTGTAAGACCTGCATTGACTTCCCATTGTACATTCAACTGATGTGCAGTGCACTTGAAAGACCTGCTGAAAATGCTTTGTAAAATATGAGTTTAACCAGATGCTGACTTGAAAGCAAAAATTTGCACGTTACCTGGTACAGATTCACTTATCTTAAGCTTTGGAATGTCATGCTTTAGGAAGAAACTTTTATCTCATCTTTAGGAATGGAGGCTTTGGAGGAGGAACATTTGTGTTGGGAGAATTCTACCCATCACACACGATGTTCACACACAAGGCAGCTGCCCTGCTTAGTGGCTGGTTTCATTAGCACACACATTTCAGAAGTGTGGCTTAGCAATGCTGATCCTTAGTCTAAATACTAGCTGCTGTGATGACATTTCTATCACTTCTGTACCATTTTGTTAGGTTCAGAAAAATTATACATTGAACTTTTAAAACACTTTAGATTGCTAAATATGGAGGGAACACTCATAACGTTTTCAGAGTTAACTGAAATGGAATATTATCAAGAAATTTCATTTTGCCAATCATGTTCCACAAAAACACTTTTCAAAATACTTTGTATGACTTGTGCTTTCAGAAGGTGTTGATTAAAATTGATGCTCAAAACTAATGGAAATAATTGCAGTGTACTGAAAGCAAGTATTTTGAATCAATAACTAATCCTTAAAAAGCAAAAAAAAGAAAATAAAAAGAAGTATAGAATATAGTTGGAAAAACAACCATGTGATCAGTGAAGACGAAATGAGTCACAGGCACATCAAACACTGAAAGAATTTCCTGTCTGCAGACTGCAGGCTTCTCTGAAAAGCAAATGAGCAAGACAGCACCCGTCTTTGCACAAGCCAAAACTGAACTTCAGTCTAGAATCTAGATCTTTATTTTCAATTGTGAAATCTCATCCTGTGTACCTGTGAAACTAATATACCTTCAGCATTATAACTTGTGTCTTTCACAGCACTATTTGCAAGATTTTTAAAATGAAAATCTGTGTTGATAGAGAAGAAAGTTAAAACCTGCTGTGTGTGTGTGTATTTAACATCAAAATCTGCAAATACAACAACAATTAAGTGTGTGAGAGGGTGTTCTGGTTCAACATCACCTTCTCTGCATGCCCAAGAAGAAAATGTTCTGCCAAGAAGATTTACATTCTGTAATCTGCATGGAGAGGTTAATTAAAGTCAAGACAATATCCTTTCTATATCTGGAAACAGACCTGTTTGTTAACTATGGGAGTGCATGCATTAAAGTGCCTGTTATTATTAGTAATGCTCATCTCAAGAAACCTAGTAAGTCTCAGATATAATGGCACTTAATTGGCAAATGACATAGACAAGAAATAAAATATCATGGGAGAGCACAGATTAGAATGCCCGACAGTCTGGTACAGACACCACAGCCAAAAGTGTGGGGAGACCAGCATTACTCATGAGTGGTGAAGCCAGAACAAGCTATGCAGGTTTTCTCAAGTGAGTGCCCATAATGTCATTTATATCACTACATCCATCTGTCTTTCACAAATTATCCAGTCTGAACTATTGTAGATCTACTCTAAAACATTAGGTCTTCAACTTCAGCTCCTAAAAGGTAAACAGTACGTAAAACACTGGTGTTTGCAAAGGGCTTTCCATTTAAAGTAAAAAAAATAAAATCAAAAAAATACCACCAAAGTTTCCTCTTGTAAGTCTCCTCTAATGGTCCTCATCATCTTGATACCCTGAAGGTAGTTTTCTTTTTTTCCTTAATAAAATGAGGCCCCAATTCATGTTACTATCTTTGTTTCGCTTTTCATTTTGATCCATGATTTAAACACAATGTAATTGTCAGGAATTTACCTACTTCCTGTTGTTTAAAGTATGTAAAGTGTTTATACAATCAGTAAACACAGCAGTGGAGAAGCATAGAAACTTACTGGGTGCTGCATTATATATGGTTGAGGCTGCATCCAAGACGGACTCTGAACCTAGAACAAAATTGGTATTTAATTTTTCATTTTATTCATTCTTTTCCTGAATACTCCATAATACAGTAATAATTTAATAAATCATGTTAACAAGACCCTTCCCTTATTTATTGACTTTTTAATACAGTTAGTCACTCTGTGGAACAACACTGATTTCTATGAAAAGTATATTCATTGTACCTGTAAATCAGAGACAAGATTTGGAGACAATAGAACACATACACCTTTCAGAACAATATACAATGCTTATAGTGCAGGTTTCAGAAACTTTATCAAGTATAATGAAAGGGGTCAAAGAGATGAATGACAGATTTCTGCTATGTTGAAAAAGGAAGCTTCGTCTCAGACATTTCTTTGTGGAAAAGTAATTGGGATCTCAGAAGGTATCCTTTGCCTTTTAGTGTGATCAGAATAAAGTAAATTATTGTATTTTCACGAGTGAAAAAGAAATCAGGAATTCTGCTGTAACCTTGTTCCACAAAAAAGGAGATTTAGGAGAACTGTCCTTCTCCAAGACATTGTGGTATGTTATTCCCAAAGCACAGGAAGAGGAGGAAGTTCTGATGAGAGTCCCTGCTCTTGCAACGAGCACATTTTCTCTTCAAAAACTGTGACTGCCCAAATACTTCAACTGCAGTAGCATGCCTGACTTTGCAAGTGAATTACAAAAAAGGGAAACTGATAGGTTATATTGTTATCCTGGTTTAAAAGAGCTGGTTGGAACAGCTCTTTGAAAAAGTGTGATGCAAGAAATACTAAAGGTAAGGACAAAAGTGTTTCCTCTCCACCTGCTGTAGGCGTGTAGGGTAAGGCAGAATTCAGACCTGCACCACACACAGAACTGACTCACCACTGCTGCTGGACATTTGAAGCCCTTTAACTAGAGATATCATCATTCCCAGAGTCCTGTGAACAGGATAGGTAAAAACACAGTCTGGAAAAAAATCCAGGTCAGGTATTTTCTGGAAGATGGAAATATTTTTTTGGTACTGATTTTCAAATCAAAGTAGGTTTTCTTTTTTAATCAGGAAAAGAGCAAACAGGAGTTCAAAAATGGAATGGAAAATACTGGAACACTCCCTTTCCTCTGGCAAAATCTTGATGCCAAAAATACTGGTACAGCCTGACTAAAGCTTTGGCTAGTCTCACGCTGTGATAGTAACTGGCTTATTGCAACCATTTGGATATACAGGAATTGCAGAAACAAACACAAGCCAAAACTTTATTACATTTGTTTACCTGAATAAGAATAAATCTAGGAGCAGGTCATACCATGCCTCATAGAAAAAAAAAAAATCATGCTCTTGTGATACATTCTGTTGTGTAGATGACAGAATGCTGCAGGTTTCAGTGAGAAGGGATCAGTAATGAAGATGTGACTAACACTCAAATTGTGAAACTCTTCTGGCCAAGAACCTCCTTCCTCCCCAGTGCAGAATACTTCAATTTAATTTTCAATTCCAATTACTGTAGCACTTCAAGCATAATGATATTAATAACTTCATCCACAATAATTTAAGCTCCATGCCATGTATATTGAAATACTGGTAACTACATTTCTGGAAACATAATGGATTGTGGTCTGGCTATCTCAATAAGCCCAAAAAACAATACTGTATTCCTAAGTAGTATGTTTCCATGCCAACTTCCAATTTTTACTTGGATTCTGAATATCAGAGAGTCTTATATTGATAAATAATTTATATTTTAATAAAGAATAGCAGCTAAATTTACTGAAATATTTTTCTGGGTAAGAACTTACTGTAATTTCTGAGGTAATGCTGTACCAGGCAGAATGATTCAATATACTGAAAAATACAGTCTAGCACTGTCTGCCAAGAGCAAATATTGCGTTGCATAAGTTACCTCAGAAATTAATATAAAAATAATCCAGCTGCCCTTCACACCAGATAATACTGTTTTAACTCCTACACAATACTTGGCTCATGCAAGAAGGCATCAGATCTCCCAACTAATATTAGACAATTCTTCCTAATTCTCCTCACTCGGAATTGAAGGCTACATGGAAATTTCTGAAAGAGCAAGCTGACAAAATGGCCCACAGTGCCTCTGTTTGCCTTCTGTATGCCTTTACATATCCTTTCATATTCATTCTCACACATAGTAGGTTAGAAAACTCAGCATGTCTCTCTCACTAAAAAGCAAACAGCCTCTTCTCCTTCCCCTGACATATAGAGGTAAGAATTTTCTAAATTTAATTACTTTTATTTATTTATGACCTGAATCACTGATGTTTATTCTATGTGTTAAACAGTAAAATGCCAAAATAGCTCATCATTTAGTGCATACTGAGATAATTGGCATGTCTCAAGCAGTAATTACAGAGCACATATCTGAGACTGCCATACTAGTTGTATTTAAAGCAAGTCATTTGAAAACTGAAATGTGTGATGCCCTAAAATTGAGCATTCCCGGGAGATTTATATAAAAATACTAAAACTGTTCCATGTAATTTCTCAACACATTGAATTGTTTATCAATATCCCTTATGGGGACTAAAGATGGCACCTATCAAAATCCCTCTGCACAAACCTTTGGGATGCACTCTAAAGCCAAAAAGTATCCATGATTTATGTTTTAATTTATTGTTCAAAATAAAGTGACCTTTGGTTTAGAAACATTGTCCTAGGCTATTAAATGCTTTACTCCTAATACAAAAACACTGAATTTGAATGCTAAAGTAATTTCAACTCCAAGCTCTTTTTAAAAATTTCCTTCTCTAATGTCAAGAATGTTTCTGTACCCTTCTTAGTACAACTACGTTTTTTCTGAGAAAAAACAGAGAAAAGCTCAAAATGCATGGAAAAATATCTTTAAAAATGGATTTAGTTAAATCAAGTAGGTTTTAAATAAAGAATTACTTCAAAGATATATTGTTGACATTAAAAGAACTTGATTGAGAGAAAATGAAAAATCATGCATGAAATGCAGAAGTGGCTACAAATCCCTCAGCCATCAGCACAAGCTAGAGACTTGGTTCTGCAAGACACCAGGATCTCATTAATCGCTGGGCTTCCTGAAACACACACACTCTTGGGTTTTCAGGCTGTCATTTCGTGCTGTACAGCATGAGAAGGCCACTTCATTAAAATGAAGCATTATTGGAGAACTCATAAAACCAGACGTAACAATTGATAAATAAACACAAGCATTTCAGCTACTAAATACAAACCTGGTATGTAGAAACTGGAGAAGCAATGTACGGCGTAATAGATGTCTGAGTGATCATTCTGTTTGCTGTAATACTGTAGGGCGATGGATAAAATCTAGAAAATGCAGAAATATTTATTCAATATTTTTCTGTGCATCTTTCTGTGCATCTTTCATAATGCAAACTTTTTTTTCTTAGTGTGCCATTAGTCAACATACCCATTTTGTAAAGCAGCTGTGGTTGGATCATATGTGAGTGTCATTCCAGCCTTAAAAACAAACAAAAAAAAAGGTGGAAAAGAAAGAGTTGAGAAAATTAATTTTAATTGTAAATTATTTCTCTTATTTTGATAGTATCATTTTTAACCAAAAACTTTTATTGAAATAATTTATTACCATATCTTAGGGAAAGGTCAATTGACAGAAGCAATTATATAGTGAAGAGAAACAGCAATATTGACTGTGAATGCAAGTTTCCATGTTCCCGTCATAAGGAACAAAACACAATCTATTAAATACCTGACTAAAAGAACATGTGTGTGTTTGAGAGTCAGGGCACGCAGATGATTATGTTAGGGTGTTGCCTACAATATATTAACCATAAGAATGAATGGGGAGTGCAGTTTTTCAGAAGACACATTTGAATTTTCCTGTCTCATATAAATGAGGTGTCTAGGCTTGCTAACCATAGTAAGGCTATGAAACTATTATCTTGAATATTAAAGGTTAAAACAACTGTTGACTAAAAAAAAAAATAATGCCGCACGACACTGATATACTATTTTAATCTTGTGAAAGAGATGTGCATTTCAGTGTTGCATAGATCAAAGGATTATTTACTACATATAAGTAAAGGTATGTTTCTGGTAGTTTTATAACATGAGAAAGCTGAAATTTATAATATGCCCAAGTGGAAGGAGGTGTTATTGTTCCCTTTAATGAGACAGGAGTCAGTGTTTCACGTTTTGTCTTTTTTTCCTCTGAAGGAAGACACAGTTAAGTATTTTTTTAATAAAGAAATAAACTGTCAGGTAAGAGTTGCTTGCACATTTTTAATATGCCAAAGACCCAAGCCAACAAGTCTCAATGCCTATCATTTTCATAAGTATTCATTATTGCACACCCACACTAAAGCTTGAAGGGAGGACTTACAAGTCTCACCTCGCCTTCTCTGTGCCATGCTCTTCCATTCTGTATGTATTTATTCTGATTCTGTCTCTTTTTCTGGCCTCCATCAGCAAACTTACACAATAAAGGTTCTGCAGGAACTGAGAGGAAAGAAGAAAAATTAGTTGTAGTAGCATTCATACACAGGTGGTCAGCTCTCCAAATGTGGTATCGTTTTGAAGTTATATTCCAAATATGGCAGTTAAATAACAGAGAGTTGTACTGCAGCATCAACAACTGTTCTGCATAGCACAAAGACAGCTGCCACATACAAACAGAGCATCTGGAATGCCTTATATCTTTGATTTTAAACTACTGCTGTAAATCCTGTTGGAAAGAAACATGGTCTATATATCCTGAGTATGTGTCTGTTGATCTGGGAATCAACAAGGACTGAGTGATGAGCTTTGTCTCTTTGGACATGTATCTAAGGAGGATGGAGAACAAATCTGGACAAAACATATTCTGCCCAACCTTTGAAGGTCCCAAAACTTTAAGTGCCCTACTCATCTAAAATAGGCAGAAGAGCTGGCACAGTACGTCTGCTTACTCCAGCTGGCAAGATAGAGTGGGCACCTTTACCTCCTGACACCTTGCACTGAAAAGTGCCGCAATTGTTCATTCCCATTTCATCTCTGCTCTATAAAGAATACAAAATGCAACCAGAAATTCTTCAAGATTGTTCTTTTGGGTTTTTTTTTGCATTCTGCCATGAAACGGCATCACCAGACTATATAATTTTTTACTCTTATTATTTATTATTTTGCCTAATACAATCCTGACCATGACTTCAATTTTTAATGTCAGAATTGAAGCAATGAAAAAGAAAAGTTTGTATAGTATTCTTTATTTCCCTGTTACTAGACTCCATGTTTCCAAGTACCTATGGCTCTGCTGCATCACACCACACCCTTCCTAATCACAGGGTGGAAGCACTGTTATGACTTGGATGTAAACTCTTGTCTGCCAATAATTCCTGACACATGAGCTGTCTAAGCTTTACCATTACACTCCTCCAGTCATTCTCTGTTTGGAAACATCTTCATGAGACATGGCTGGACCTGAAAACATACAAGTTTCCAAATGCAGAGTAAACACATGGGGTGGGAAGGCCACCTGCAAAAAAACAACCCCAAGAAAAATTTTCAACAAAATCTATTAATATAACCATGGTCAGTGCTGATGTCTCTTCACCCTGTCTGCATTAGCAAAAGATGATTGCTATTGAAAACCTCAGAGATGCATAACCCTTACAAAGAGCTTGGCTTTTAAAACTTTGGCACAAAACAAGCATTGGCCAAGTCATCCCTGGCTTTGGATGTCACACTTAAAGCACTAGCTCTGGAAAAACACCCACTTCCTGCATGACACCTCTTTTGACAGCCTTCTCTGTAAAAAAAGGATGAACGGGGAGACAGAGCTGGTGGGTGGTTCCCTGTCTCATCTCCAGCATGGACCACACAGGTCAGAGATCTGGCCCTCTCCTACCTGTGTGCTGTTATACAGAGAGTCAGCATTAAACATGACAACCAAATTAATTTAAAATGTATTGTTCTACAGAGAACGGTAATTAAAATCCTATAATCATAAAATAAACCAGGGAAAGGTTAGGCTAATGACACTGGAAAAATATAAGAGACCTATGGACGATGAAGTAAATAAACAAGGAAATAATAGAAACCCTAAATAAGGAGACAAACTGGAGAATATTGTCTTCAAAACCTTGCATTTCTGAGGGGATTTTCTGCATTCCATAACTGAGTTTTGCTTTGGGGTCTTCTATCATGTAAAGCAACTTCTGTCTCAACATATTTGGGGCAAAAAGGTACCACATCAATATGCTGATGGACAATTTGAGGTTGCTTTATAAAAGCTATATCCCAATAACCTTGGTCATAGCAGATAGCATTTTAGTCCACATACAGTTCTGTTGAAACAAGAGGAAGTAATCTCAGAATATGTTAGCCAATATGGGTAAATTTGTCAGGTTCTGGTCTGAAATAATTTTGATTGATTTTACACAGTGAGGAAAACAAAAAATCCATCAGAAACTGAGAGCAGAGATCCAAATACTGAAGTTAACTGCTCTAAATGTTAAAAAGCTCTTCCCCAAGTTGAGTATCTTTGGCTACTTATACATTATTTCAAAAAATCTAGTTTTGTGGGGAGCATATGTGACTTCCAAAACACACACTATAAAACTTTGCATGAATTCAAAAGAAACTGGCATGAGAACAGTTTAGAAACATATCAGAAAAAACCTAAAGGTTTCTAGGCCTGTGATTCTGTACTATAGCACTTTCAGGTAGTAAATGCTTTATTTAAAGCTGCATTATGCTTTCATTAAAAATCCCTACAATAAATTGTAAAGAACTTTTCTGAAAGCATTATTTGTGCTTCTATTTCCCATTTTTGTCTCAACATAAAGATCTTAAAAAAAAAAATCAGAGTAAACCTGTCCAACTGTTTGAATGAAATGCTCATTAAAACCTATTCTAAGAATAATTCTGATTTTTTTGTCAGTAGATAACTGAAAACACCTAAATTTTTAACTGATGAAACAACTTCTGTGTTGCATTTTAAAAATTCTCCTGAAAAATGCAAAGAGGAAAAAAAATTGAATACGAATTATCCACATGTATTGGATTTTGCATTTGTATTTGTAATATCCAAAACCTGCAGCAATGAAAAAAAACCATTTTAAAAGCCATTAATTTGTGATTTACCAGAAGTTAATGCTCCATCTTAATGAACACAGATCCAGCCATGGGAACTCTTGTTTATCTGATCTTCCACCTTCTCTTGCTCCTCATTGTACCCACAAAAGAGGCCAAATGCTGTGAACGCTCCAACCCACGTTGAAAAAAACCAGTGCAGACCATCTACTGAGCAGCACCAGCTGCTGTGAGCAGGCTCTATAGCACTGGCCTTCCCAGAGTCTGGTTCAGGATCTGAATGCTGACAGTGGGACTGCTTCAGCTGAAAGCCCAACTGCAATTTTTGGCTGCCCTTCCATACGTGTGACCCGAATAGTACTGTGTTCATTCCTTCAACAACACAGTGACTGCTGGTCACCAGAGGGAGGGTCATGAGAAGGAGATAAACCCTCTCAGGAGCCAAGTATCTCATCTCCCTCCCACTGAAGAACAAACATAGCTCTTACTCTCTCCAAAATTAAACCCAAAGTTTATTTATTCACCTTACCTTTTATCTTATTTTTCACAAATATGAAACATATTCTCTCTCTTGCACATAAGAACGTGTATATAATAGGTATAAATTTGAACAATAAACTCCAACAATCCCTACAGACCAGTTAAGCAATCTTTTGTCGTCCAGGAAGGAAGGGAGAGTCATTTTTATTGTTTAATTGTTGGGAACTATGCAGGCCCAATGGTGAAGCAGATCATTAATCATTCAGTGACTTGTCTGTATGTGCAAGACAGAAAGGCAGAGTACAGATATTCAGAGTTGCATTCACAGCTGAGAGATACCTGATGTAAAAGGCTACGACTCACAGTGGAGTTAAGCTTTTACAGCTAAAACACCATGTTTAACATGCCCAATGGTTTGCAGCTGCCTGTTGAGCTGCAGCTATGGAGGGGATCTCTAACCATGAGCTTTCCTGTGCTTCAGCAGCAGGTCAGGGATTTCAAACTTGGGTGTGGAAAGTGCTGACCATCTCGTCCTGCACCCTGAATCACCCTCTCTAGCGTTAATATTTTTACAGAAGAGAGATGTGAACACAATATTAGTCCAGAGAGTAAATTCTTCCTTGCTGTACACACTTTGTGCACATCTGTACATTAGAATTCAGTCTTTGTTCAGTATCTACCCAAATACATACCAGGTGATATTATAAATGCAAGAACAAAACTGGTAGTCTTTGTTGGACTTTGTGTTTAGAACCTTGACTTTACATGGCTAATTTTATCAACTTTTCAATAAACCCTGCCTTCAGTTATTAAAAAATACAACAAAAGAGTTGAAAAATACTATTCTTTTAGTAAGTTTTCAATTAAACTGCATCTTTTAGAGACTTTCATTGCTTATTTTCTAGTGCAAAGCATATGGGACTTAATGAATTTTGACATTAAAACATCACTTTAATGATAGAGCAAGTCTGTACAGCTAGAAACTTTTGCCAAAGGCTGTGGGAATTAAAAAAGAAATTGTGCAACCCAAGACCAGGGTAGCTTTATTTGTTTAAAGAGAAATTAAATATATAGTCTTCACCATCCTAATCTTCACTTAAACATAATGTTCAGAATTACGTTGTTTTAATAATTTATATAAGGTTTAATAATTTTTCACAGAAAGATATTTTAAGTGCTTTTAAGATGCATTTTTCTTTTTTATTTCTATACTGCTTCCTACGACTAAGCAGCAAATACAAACTATGAGAGTTAGAGCTGTAAAATAATACACAGGCTTCACAAAATATTCAGAGTTGGAAGGGACCCTCAAGGGACCCTCAAGGATCATCAAGTCTAAATCTTAAGTGAATGGCCAATACAGGCATCAAACCCACAACCTTGGTGCCTCAGCACCATGCTCTGACCATCTGAGCTAATCTCAGGGTCTTGGTCTAAGGAATGAAAATTTGGTTCCTCTGCCTTCAGAGCGATCACCAGGAGTGTCACCAGCACTGTCAGCTCTTGGTACCATTTAGCAGTGGTTTCCAGGCTCTGGTTCATGGGTTTTTCCTAAAGGGCCTGTGAAAGATAACTAAGAAACGTGAATTTATGGTCAAGTGGCTTAAATTCACTAGAGATCTTCAGTGCTGGATACTTTGTAAAAGTAAGCAAAGAGAAAACACTCCAATATGACTGACAGAAAATAGCTACTCCAAGGCTCCTTTTTCACTGCTCCACTGCACTAGGAAGATGTCCAAGACCAGGTCATGTCAAACAGCAGTGTCTGTCATTCCTGGTGGGCCTCTTCCTAGTCTAGTCAAGAACACAGGCAGGAGTGCAAGGGCCTCACACTCTCAATTTTCTCCCTAAAACAGAATCGGAATGACCAATATCTCTATTGTAAGTGGAAAGAGGGGTGTGGGTCATGGATAGTTTTTTATTTTTGCATCATCACCATAACAAACCATTCCTGAAACAAAAATGGTATGGGCTGCTCAGCAAAAATGCTCTCTGCATTACACCCATTAAACCAAAATGACTTAAGTTCTTTTTCAGTTAAAGAAATATTAAATAATCCATAAAGCCTATAAAACTGGCATAAAACTTTCAGAACTTTTCCATTTCTATATTTCTCATTTTAAATACAAGAGAGGTACATACACTCAGACTTACATATACCTTACATATTCTACAGCACAACTGCTGTAGGCAATTATTTATACAACTATTCTCATGTATCATCACACAGCTACATACTGCTGCAATTGGGAGGAGATGCCCTTCAAGATTTTGCCCATCAGATTATTTCTACAATAATTATGGAACCAACACAAGACAAAACGACAGTGAACGTTAAGTTCCATCTTTAGGAGAGGAAGGCTAAGTGTGGTACTGCTCTGCTCTCACTGCTCATTTGCCGTGTCCTGGCTCCTTATACCAGTCTGGTCTGTTTCCTCCAATTCCCATCACAGGAGAATAGAAAAGCTTTAAATATTACATTATTCACAGCAAATAGTAGTTCTTCAAGTAGAAAAGTTCTTCAATGCAAAAGTTTCTTTTAGATTATAGCACTCGTATAATAAACATTCAGTTGAGAAGATAATTAAGTACAAAAATTAAGGTTCTGAGGTTTTTTTTTGGTGACAAAATGGAGAGGAAGTCGTAGTCCATAAAACACAGCAAACTATTACAACAGCTTACATAAAAAAAGGGCAAGCCCCAACAACAAATGGTGAAACCAATACATCAGTCTGAGGACTTTCAGGATTATACCAACTTGCAGTGCATTTCAAATTGCTCTCTGAGCTAACTTTTCCTCTTCTTTACAGAAGAGAAACAAGGTCACACTAAATATTGTATTTCATTAAGTTAAATAAAGCCTGGATAGTCTGTTACTCCTGGGTTTAGCTTGCTCAGCATCACTGGTGCCCAGTCACTCACCCAATTCTAGGGCTGACACTTTTGTGACCACCCTGTGTTATCCCTAGCCTTCTTAGATTCTTAGAGGGTTTTCTGTTCTGTCTTCTAACGCTCCAGAGGAGGTTTCACCTATGCTTTCTATAACTGTTTAACCCAGTCTTCCAACTGTTTATCCCGTTCTTCCCAAACTTAGTTAAAATAACAAAGCTGCAGTATGAAAGCATGTGTTTGTTGAACAAATGTTCTTCCTCCCACACCTATTTCATTACAGGCTCATCTCTCCTACCCTCTTCATCCTGATAACAATGTTTTTAAAGCCAGCTCCCTTTGCTGATTTTAGCCAAGTTTCTAGGACAATGTTTTAATTTAAACGTAGTTCCAGTTTTATGATTTTATTTTGCATGTGCTTGAACTTGCTCCTCTATAACCACAAAGGATGCTAACCTATTTCAAAACATTTTCCTAACCTTTCCTTGTTCAAGAGCTTTCCCATTACCATCCACTTTTCTCTGTGCAGGTAGTCCAAAATCACAGTTGCCCCATGACTCTGCCCCACTTGTTGGCAGACTGCAGCATATTATTATGCATAAGTTGGATTCTCTAATAGGATTGCATTATTGGACAGGTGCTTGCTATGTGGTGTGGAACTCCAGGAAGAATTTGAACTTCATAAAGACCTTTGCAAGGAGCAATGAAATGTCACAGCACCAGCATGGAAAAATAGAGCTGAAGCTGTACCATATATAACAAAATTGAGGGTCTTTAAAAACTAAGGTTCTCACAACTCCCTTATGTACCTAATTCTTTGTCTCTTTTTCAGTATCATGGGAGGTAAGACCCATCTCACTTAACTGACTCTCAGACATTTAGAGTTATCTGTCTCTGAGCGACTGATCTAGGCACTCTTCGTAGCCACAAGCACAGACTCTGGAGGTGTGTTTCTCTTTTCCTGTTCTGGAGAGAGAGCCCAGACAACTACTTTGCAAAGCAAGCATTAAAAGTTAAATCTGTGAGGTGGAACTTGAGACCCCTGTTTAGTTTCCACTTTCAGACAATGGCCAGTTCTGTGCAAATTTCTTGTCTCTAATTAATCACATTTTTCTGTTAAATGTTTCCTCCACACTGCAAAAGCCGTTCCTAAATTCCATTCACCAACTTTTCATTTCTACCTGGTTGAACCTCATCATGTAAGGGCTCAACTCCAACTTCAGCAATGACCCACCAAAGACAGAGCATGATTAGCAATGACGAACTAGGTGGCTCATTCATCGAGAACGGGAGAATGCACGTGAAAAAAATTCACAAGTTAAAAAGCACTGATAGGAGCTTCTGGTACAATGTTTTACTGTCTGTTTATATATAAGCACTGTAACATTTTTACTAAATGTAATAAAGTTAAAATAATATAACTAAAGTAACAAATGCAACATGTGCTTAAATGTAACAGAATTTTGTAACAAAGTTTTAACTAAATAACCTCAGCCATTAATCCCAATGCTAAGGGTCTGCAAAAACAAGGCCAGGGAAATCACAATACTGCATTAGATCAGTTTTGCTGAAGGGAGTGGTTTCCTGTGCTCTGTAGCATTTTCCATCCTTACTCAGCACAGACTGCCTCAAACTGGAGCAATCTTTCAGGGGTGAGGCGTGTTTGTAGTTTTACTAAACAAGCTGCGTTCTTGTCTGCCTGCCGAGGGCTACTTTCTTCCTCCTGGGTGACAGAGTCTGGCTGCAGAGAACATTTCACCAGTGGGACAAAGGCAGCTTCAGCAACCACATCAACACTGTAATTTGTGAAATTCCCACTTGGGATTCTCAATAAAATGCCTACTGAGAGCTGCCTGGAATGTCAGGCATGTATTCTTTCCTTCTTTATTGTCATCTTTTCTTTCTATTTTGCTCTGCAGCTCTGAATTTCCCCTCCTCATTTTTCAATGTTCATGGAATATACGTTTTGTCTCTTAGAAACGATGTTGACAAAGCAGACAAACTGATGAGGAACTTGGTGTGACAACGAAATCGTACTAAGCCTTCTCTGAATTTTGCCTTGCACAGTATTTCTAGAAGCAGCATTTTATGCTGACCTCCTTCAATTTTCCTGAAGGACCTCAAAACCTACGCTGACTTGCGAATCACAGCTCCCCAGTGAATCATAGTGCAAGGCACTGCTGTAGATTCTATTTTTTTAATATATATTTTTTAAAATGCTTT
This sequence comes from Atrichornis clamosus, assembly GCA_013400975.1. Lineage (NCBI taxonomy): Eukaryota > Metazoa > Chordata > Aves > Passeriformes > Menuridae > Atrichornis > Atrichornis clamosus. The sequence continues at coordinate 87,619 of WBMZ01009045.1, forward strand.
GAAAAAAATCATCAACAGATTACAAAAATAGCCCAATTTTTGCCTCTGAAAAAAACCCCTGTCCATGGACAATCAGCCAGATTCTTTTCTGATACAGATATTTGTTTCCTGACTTCAACTGGGATTATGTGGGATGTAAATTTGTGCATAGCTGGCATCTTAGCTGCTTGTTTCTCTGCTAGGAGAGAACACTACTAGATTCCTAGAAAAGGCTTACAATAAAAAACCGATATACTGTGTTCCAAGCAAGCATTACAGTCATCCAAAAAGACACAGTTTAATTTTAATAAGCCTGCCTCTAAATGAGAAGCCAGATACAACAATCAGTGTAACAGGCTTCCACCATGTAAGCAATAACCCATTCATACGTCTTGTAAGAAATGTATGCAACATACCAGAAACTCCTGCTGGTGTCTTTATGAATTTTCCATTAAAATGAGCAATCACTGCTTCACATTTTTCTGTTGACTCCATCCTAAGAAAATAAAGAATAATTTACATAAATTAAACACTCAACCAGATTCCCATGTTTGTGATTTTAAAAGCATATTTCTTGCATTTTCTCAAAGCATATTTCTTGCTTTTTCTCACTTCACTGCTGTTGCTTGCTTTCCCGTGGAGTGGGAGAAATGGGGAATATGTTTTCTAAGAACATAAAACTTCACAAAGGTAAAACCAAACTCAGTTAACATTTTATGCACTCTGAGACCTAAGTCAGTGCCAAACTGAAAAATAATACTCTTATTTACTCAGAAATTCAGCAGCTTGGACAGCTACAGTATAAAGTACTTCTGTTGTCTTGAAAGAAGCAGAAAGACTGACTCACTATCACTCATAACCGAATTCTTAGTGTCCATGCTGCATGCAGCAAAGGTCTTAATAATGCCACTCTTACTAGAGGATTCTGAACTGTCTACAGAGTTTAAGAGTAATAAACTCAAATATAAACTTGCCTGACCACACGACCCAAACTGACTTGGCAGCTTTTAGCTTATACACATGATCTCAACTAAACGATGTACCTGGCTCTTAGTTAATCGTCCCCAAGTTCAAACCAGGAACCAATGCCAGAACAGATGTCAAGGCTACCGAGAATGCATCCAAAACCTTGAGCAGGTTTGTGCATTTCTGCTGTCAGATCCAGACTTGACAGCCTGGGCAGAGGACTGCTGGGCCCCTGCTGCCCTGGGAGGGGCTCTGGGCTGCGGCTCCCCCGAACCGAGCGCGGGGGCTGCGCTGCGGCGGTCACTGAGATGTGCAACTACAGCACCATTTCTTTTCAAAGAAGAGCATAGTTTTCAGCTGTCTGCAGGAGGATGTTCGGTTAATGTTCAACAGATAATTTCTTTTTATTTATTCATTAAGTTCTGTAATTCATAGCCACAAATTAGGCCAATGGCCTCAGCAGCCAAGAAGCAGGACTAAGAATTACTAAGCCTTGGCAACTTTTTAATTCTGATAGCTTTTCTGCACAGGCTGACGAAATACAATCACAGACAACTACCAAAACCACCAAAATGCCAGAGTGAACAAGAAGTTTTTCTCATGATTCCAAAAATATCTTTTATAGAATTTTCAGAAGTTCTGGATTGTTGGATCTGCATCAAAGAAATCTAACTTTTTTTTTTTCTCACATGAAACAAACAATATAATTTAGTTTCAGACTCAAGTCTGGACTTGATAAAATACATTACTCCTTATTAACCTAATAAAATTCTCCCAAAGGCAAGAAATTAAAATATTTATTTAATGTGTACAAGTTTCTTGGACAATTTTAACTTTAATTTATATTTATCCAAAAATTTTCCAATAGAATAAAAATGTTCACTTTGCACAAGGAGAGAAGTTCTAATTAGATATAGGAGCAAGAGCTTATCCTATAACTTATGTGTACTATATGTATGTATATAAATATGTGTATAAAAATAACTTCACACATCTATAAAACATATAATGAATGTATAATTGAGAAACTATTGAGAAAATAGTTTAAAACTATTCTCTTTTAATGTCTTCAATGCAAGTGAGATTTTGATACATATGACTCTTTTGGACTTTTGCATATGATTCTAAAACACTTCCAGATGCATTAGAAAAAAATGTATTTTCCTACCATACCACTGATTCAGGGTAGAGTTGGTAAGCAAGTTTAGGGAGAAGAGACTTAATACATCCAAAATGCCTACTGAATTTTAGCTTGGGTGTTACTGGATTCTACCCTCCATAGTACCAAAAAGTAAAAGATACCTATAAAATACAAGTGTATGAATAAAAGAAAAATGTCCAATTAATTTTACACCAAAACTATTACAAATACATGTTGATTTATTTAAAGGGGACAGGAAGAAATTTTAGTAAACCCCAAACTTGCTGGTTTTCCATCTTAATGAATATCTTTCTATTATTTCTAATTTTGTTCCTTTGTTATACCTTCTTGACACTGGGCAGTCTGACAAGCAAATAAAGTTTGGGGGCAGGAGGCTGGGGACAGGGAAGGGAAGATATTAAAAAAAAGAAAAAGAAAAATCACAGTGCTATGAAATACCCACAGCAAACTCACAGGAAAACCAATCCCTAAAAATTTTGGCCCCTTCAGGAGATATATTTTTTCAGTTCTTTTCTGCACACTAATTTTAGATTCTGCTATTTGTTCAAATGCAGAGCTATTGTAATATTGGCTGAACATGTGAATTATGGAAATCTGATTTCACAGACATTTTACAACATATTTCGAGGATTCCAATTCTTTACTCAAAGAATGCCCTTATTTTTGATAAGAGAAACCTTCAATTTAAAGTCCCCAAATCTTGATTGTCATACTAGGCTTAAAAGCAGACTTAGACAAATAAAAAAATATTAGAAAGATACAGAAAAGGCTTTGATGAAGAGATCCCAGAGAAAATAAACTGAATTAACTAACGAAAAAGTAGACTCACAAGGACAGAATATTTGGGAGGTATCTACTAATTTATGGAAAATACTTGTTCTTGTTGATTTGGGTGAGACATTTGACTAAGCACACAAGTATTTTAAGATGAGATTTACTGTAAGTGAAAAAAAGTATTTTCTTTCCCAGTTGACATCATGTTAATGAGCCTGAAAATTCAAAGGGCTGATGTTCAAAGGGCAATAATGAGTTCATTTTCTCCAAGGAACTAATGAAGAAAAAGAATGAAAAAAAACAGGCGTGGGGAAGAGGGTTCTTCCTTCTGGTCTGCTGCCTCAGATTCCAACTTCAAAAGCCAGAAAAGTCACAGGAGAAGTCTCTGTGAAGCATCGCACAACTCTTGCTTCCTGCTTCAGGGACAGAGGAGAAAGGAGAAGTACAGAAAAGAGAAGGAAGTGGTTTAGAGTGAATCCTTTTTCTCGATAGTTGTCCAGTAAGAGCAATAAATTTAGATTTAGCCATCTAAGCAAGATGAGACACAGCTTTACCACAGGAAGAATTAACAAAACCCTCCTGGATATCTCCATCTCGATCTCCTTTCTCTTTAAAAACTTTACCGTTTTCAACAGTTTCTGCCTCTTCCACCTATTCTTGCTTTTTCAATTAAAAAAAAGGAAAAAGGCTGCCAGCAGGGCTAACACCACTGCAGTACCTTGCAAAGCCAACACCACGGCTTGTCCCACTCGAGTCCCGCAGTATCCTCGTAGAGATGACCTGCCCAAATGGTTTCAGCATGTTCTCAAGCTCCTGCTCATCCATTGAAAGAGGCAAATTGGAAATGTATAAGTTAGTCGGGTCTTGTTCTTGTTGCTGAAAGAGAATTAAAAACAATTGTTATTGCTGTTGTCACTGACATTTTGAATTTAAAATAAACAATTACAAGTAAGTTTCTGGTGCAGATTTTTACTTCTCAGGCCCCTTTCTAAAGGCTGCTCTTTCCTAGAATTAGTGACCTCCATCTTCTGTCACTGCACGCAGCATTCCTGAGAAAGTTCCCCTTCTCCTATTACTGCTGACACTGACATTTTAAAGAGAAGATAAAGGTGAATAATTGACCAGTTTATAGACCATGCTACAACTTCAGATTTTTCTGAAAGAAAAAACAAGTAAAAGTGAGATAATGGAAAGAAATTAGCAAACAAGGAAATGTAAGAGTGGTGGAAAGCACTAAAAAAGCCAGATGTAAATTAAAAAGGGAAAAGATTGGGATGACAATCTGAAAATAATATGAGGAAAAAATGTGACAATGCATTTAAGATCTGTACATTGCCAAAATACTATCATGAGAATAGGATGATACAGAAGTGCGTGGGACACTGTCATCTTCTTTCACACATGAACATTTTTGACTTTTCACCAAACTTTTACATTATGCATTCTAACAATACAAAAGTTCCCCAAAAACTTTCTCTAGGAACAGACAAAAAGAGCGGAGGGCAGCCAGCAGATGAGCAATTAGGGAGGAGACAAATGTAGTCACATATTTGCCGTTCCCCTGACCTTAGGCTATCTGCTTTGTGTTACCCATGTACAGAATATCACCTCAAAAAAACATTTTTGTTGAAATTGATGATTTCCAGTGTTCGTCTACAGGTTTCCCACTACAGCTGTGGTTAGGGAGCATCTCTCTCATTCTGGTAATCACTGGCCATGCTCGGTACTGAAATACTTTCTTAATCTACACAGACAGATATGACTTGGCCCTTAAAGTTGTGCAAAACCTCGATGTCATCATTGTGGCTCCCAGTATAAATCTAAGTCTCTGCAGGATGCACACATTCAGTAGAAGTTTTTGGGCATCAGCAGTGATATGATCTGAAACATACACAATTTTCACAGAATAACAGAAAGGGTGAGGTTGGAAGGGACCACATCTGGTCCAACCTCACTGCTCAAGCAGGGTCATCCCAGAGCACATTGCACAGGGTTGTGTCCACAGGTCTGGGATATCTCCAGTGAGGGACACTCCACAGTTTCTCTGGGCAGTCTGTTCCACTGCGTGGTCACTGTACAGTAAAGAAGTTCTTCCTCATTTGCAGATGGAACTTCCTGTGCATCAGTTTCGGCCCACTGTTTCGTCTCCTAACACATTTGTTGGTCCCAACATATTTGCTGACATAATCCACAATCTATTTTCCTTCTGAACAAGAGGGCTGACTGACTTCCAGAGAAGTTTGAATCAAACCAGACAACCAAAACAAAACCACAACACTTGCCTGCTAGCATTAAAGCATTTGTTAAAGTGATTGTTCTGTATGGATGGTGATATCTTCTCATGCAGATTAGGCATCAATTTGTCCTTAAACTGCCCTTATATTAGTATCTCAGTACCTTTGCTAGCATATTACAGAATTTAATACCCTGCTATCTTGGATATCACCTCTCAGTTTGGGTTAGGTTTCCCTAGGAGGGGAGGGGGAAAAAAAAAGCATGTGTTGGGGCTTGAGGGGAGGTTGCACCTTTTAGGCACAGAAAGGAATTATCCAGTTCCAAAAACTAATGAAAATTAAAAACAGGGAACCAAATGTTATACTTATAAACCTTCACTTATTTGCATTTTTACCCCAGGCTTCACATTCAGTTCAAAAGGGCTAATGTTTTTGAAATTTTCTGAAAGGGTTTTTAAAGAAATTTGAACAAAGGACCTACAGGAGGGAAATGTTCTCCCATTACATCTTCCTGATGTGCATGCCTCTGCCACTGGTATGACTGTAATTCCTAGCCACACTGAAATCCCACATACCTCACAAAACAAACTTTTTCAACTCGCAAGTTTTGCCCTCATTGGCCCCTTTAACGTCCATTACAAACAGCATTTGACTACCAGTTATGATTTCCCTTTTGTCATCTAGTGGAAACATCCCCATTACAAAATAATTCTGAATCGATACAGTACACAGGCAAATTTAGAACTCAAATTATCTTAGGATACCTGACTTCTTTTTCATATTAGAAAAATCAGCAGAAAGACAAGAAAATGGATTCACTGAGAGGCCAGAGCTGACATTAATATTAATTGCCAGGCAGTATTACAATAGTTACATCTTGACATTCAGTTCAAATTTCCTCAGGCAGGAATGTGAGATGAAAAACAGCTTTTATGGTTTTAGAACTGGTTTGTTACTTAAATAGTATCAGGCAATTTTGTTTTGCACCTTGAGATATGTAGGCTTAACTTCCTTCTTTAATGAGTTCTATTAGCAAAAGTTTTATAGGAGGTTTCAGGCACTGGCATTACAAAATTGCACTTGAAGCTATAGCATGATTTTCTGAAATTCCAAATAGTACTTGAGAGGAAGAGGTTTGAATTTTTTACTTTTTATTATAAGCTGTCAAATATAATGCATGCAAATATCCTAAAAATTCCCTAAATAATCTAAAACAGTATATCAGCTGGAAAGTCAGATCTTTTGCATATTTTCAGTTAGTTTCCTAATGTTTTAATTCTAGAATAGCAGAAAGCATGTATTATATTATAAAAATGTCTCATTAAAAATTCTAACACTTGAAAAGACAAGAAAGGTCCCACTTTGTTCACACCAATAAAAGTGGAATTTACGTGGGGGAAAAAAAAAAGTTTACATTCAGAAACACCCAACAGAGAAAGAAACTCAGTCAAGTGCAGAAGGTCAGAGAAGCCAGTTCAGGTAACTGGGTAGAGCACACTCCCCTTCTCCTGGGCTCCTATTGCAGCCCAAGGGTTACCAGACTTCCTCAGTATCCTGGCACTGCGTTCAGGATGACACCAGGAGCTTTCCTTGCCAAAAGAGGCACAAGGACCTACTGCCATCCACTGTACATGCATTAGGTGCTTACTTATCCACCTACCAGAGAAAACATGCCATAAAATCATGTAACACTATTGTTAGGGAAGGCCGTGCTCCACTTTGAAAGAATATTAGCAACTTCACCACTAACCCACATTGCAAACCCCTTAGGAAAAGAGAGAAAAAAGGAGTGCATCTGAGGAAACTGCTCTAAGGAAATTGCTTTCTCTGAACAGAGAGCATTTTGTGATAGAAAAATGTTACTTGTGGCCCATGAAACAATCTGTATTTTGCATTATTAATTACTGGGGTTTGGTCAGGTACGTGGCTGAATGGACAACTGGAAAGGACTTCTGCTTTCCTGACCCTTTCTCCACACCAGAGTCTAGTACAGCCTGAATACTCCTAGGGATTCAGTTACTTCTGCTTTTGATCCTTTGATGGAACACACGGACCGCAGTAGACAAAGGGGAGTTCGAAGACACTTCTACACACATCCATAGCTAGAACTGGTAAAGATGGCAGGCACAGGAGGGAGAGGAAAAGCAAAAAAGCTGCCAACAGATGAGGCTGTCTCACTGAAATCCTGGAATACAAGTTGAAATTTCTTCCATCTGTAATTCTTCCAACAAAATAGCTGAAATGCCAACAAACACACTCCACAGGGCACGGAGGTGGTATCTGCACTGCAGGTGCAAACCCACAGCCACCCTGGGGAACAGCAGGAGTTCGGCTATAGGGACAAGACAGAATCACAGAATATCTCGAGCTGGAAGGGACCCATAAGGATCATCAAGTCCAAACAGGTCAGGACAGATTGATTTAATTCACTTCTTCACGTTTGCAGGAAAAGAAAGAGACTGCCATTGGTTCTCAAAAGGGCTCATTTACAACCCCAGATACTGTTGGGGTAGATGCAAAGGAAGACTGAACTCTTTCCAGAGTGTATTTGGAATTTTATACTGTGTGGCAGCAGGAGAATTATACCTATTAATGTGCAAACCACCTCCTCTCCTCCTGTGAATAACTTATTTCACCAGGCAGCTTCTGTCACGTCCACAAGACTACTAAACCTTGAAACCACTATCTGGCTATGTTTTGGGAGATCATAAGCAGCAAGTTACTTCCCTCCCCTTAGAGGATGTTGGATTTCCAAGCCAACTTCCAAATAGCAGCCCCAACTAAGACTCTCCATCCATCTTTATGCTATCTTACACAAAAGGCACTGTACAAACAAATGTTTGTCTTTATACAAGATTTTGGCAGAGGAAACAGTTACAGGTTAACAGTAAAAATTCAGGAAATTAGGAAAGAGACAAACTATTTAATTAATGCCTCTCTGGCAAGCAGGAGTTCAATCCATTAAGTTCTGTGACTTTATTCCTTACTGAAACCTGTCTCACCATAGCTTAATTCACATGGTTATTACTATTCTCTTTCAGAAGAGAAAAATACTTTTGATATCTGAGTTTTTAATTCCTCTTCTGGAATTAAGGAGAAAAAAAAAAGTGAAACAGACAAAAATACCTTCCAATGTAACTCAGCCCAAACCTTGCCTATACACTGTAATCGTTCTAAGTGATTTAAAGGTAGATGTTTCTTCCTCTGCTTAAAATCCATGAAATTGCATAAGCTGCTTTCACCCCATAAACCTTAAATCTCTTGAAATTATTTGCACTATTTTATGGGAATGTTCAAAAATACTTGCAAAAGTCAGTGGAAAGTTTCCTACTTTGGGGCAGCAAGCCACCATTAAATTATAAACTACTTAATATATATATATATTGTAATACTACATAATTTAGGAAAACTGTTTAATTTGAGAGTCTTCATATCTCATGCTCAAACCTTCTCCTCAGCTAACAGAACCTTCAGCAGGTCGTGAAAGACACTGAAATTGCTCAATATTTTCAGATTATGGGCAACATCAGGGAAGTAGTGGGCTACTGTAAATATTCATATTACTGAGGAAACTATCAAGTCTTGTTTTTAGCAATGCAAGTCATCAAGTTTCTATTGGTCTTTTCTTGCCAGACACCCTTAGCTGTGTCCCCAGAAGTTCTCTAGCAGAACATAACAATACAAAGATGCAGAGCAGAGCTCTTGCAGAGTAACACACTCCTTTTCCCCCAAGAGCTCTTACAGCAGTAAAGTAATAAGCTGACAATAAGACACAGTATTTCTTATAAAAGTGATGGGAATGATCAACTGTTAATACTTATTTCTATAGAAAGAGGTGATCAGGAGTCCTGCACAATGTAAAATGCTCTCCCATCATCTGAAAGAAATTAACAAAAACCTCCCTGTGCGTGTGGAATCGTTCCTAAATTGCGAGCAAGAAACTTGGCAAAATGCTAAGACATCTGTTTTCTGTTGCTCTGGGTAAGGTCAGAGTGAACAGATAGCCATTCAGAAACATGTGACTAGGCACTGCTCACAGCCTGGAAGATCCTCTGGTTGATAGGGAAGGGATTAAATGCTTGTCTGCCTTCATATAGATACTACTTCAAAATTCACAATTGGCCAGTGTCTCACTGAAATATGTCTGTTTTAGCCACAGTTTTAATACTGTCTGACCACAGACTGTTAACAACACAATTCAAGGGAAAAATCACTACCATAATCTTCACTTGTTCTCCAGAATTGCATGATTAATACACTAAACATTTAAATTCATTTTTACAGGCACATTTATATTAAGAAGAGGAATTTAACTACAATAGCATTGTGATCAAGTTTGCAATCAATCACTGCAGTAATAGCCCCTTTTTATGCCTCATCTTGCTTTCCCTTTGCTAGAAGGGCACAAGGGTGCTCCCTGGGAGCTGTGAAGGAGCCCATCACAGTTTATAAGACTGTGATGTCATTCATAAGTCATTATTCTGACCCTTGTCAGAATAAGCCACAGCACTGCTTATCAACTGACGTAAGACTTTAGTGGGTTGAAGCTGTGCACTCAAGGGAAGTGGTTGTTAACTGTCTATTTCACACACTTGCAATTCCTGAAGTGATAGTCGTTTGGCTCCCAGGTAAGCAAAATTTGGCTTACCTTCAATTTATTTTATGACTTCTAAGAACTTTTTCAATTAGAAGGAGGAAAATGTATTATATTTATTTAAAAGTCTGTTACAGTAGGATTCAATACTTTTACTTACAGAAAGTACCACAAACTAGGTAAAAAGAAAACTTCTTTTACAAGACTGTTGCTAAAAGCTGCTGTAGAAATCTGCTTGACTTAGCTCCAGTTTGCCTGTCATCTGTTCTTTGATCAGAAGCCCAGATGCAGAATAAAAAAATTGCAACATGCCTACCTTCTCCAGTTAGATTAAGTGCACTAGCTGCCATGGTAACCTAAACTTATTTTCTTGCTTTGCTCTGTAGGAATGAAAACTGATTTAATTCTCCAGAAGGTTGTCACAAGCACTAAAAGCAATACCTTACTAAACCTCAAAAAAGTTAGCTGTTTCGCATTTTTGCTAACTCAAAACCAAGTTCTTTATCAGCAAGATAAAGGAAGAACTGCTTTTAATACATTATGCTTAATAGCTGTGGAAAAGCCTTGATTTCTGCTACAGAGATGAGGACGAGCAGCTAAGCAGCTTTTCCCTCCCCAGGTTCACACTTTATAAAGTGTGACAATTCATCTTTTCCAAATATGCTTGAAAAAAAAGTCACCTAGAGTTAGTTTAAAATATAAAAACTTAGGAAAGAAAGATAAAGCTACCAACACAAAGAGAATACGTCACAGCTCTGCCTTTGCAACCATCAGTAAAACATACGAAGATTACAAATTCAGGTCACCTCTGAGCTCCAGAGGATCAACATGAACTCAGACAATGGGCTCATACTCATCACAAACTAAAACCCACCCCCATGTAACGTGTTTCAGAGAGTCTGGTCTGCTACTTTGAGGGCCTACAGACCACTCCAGAAAACACAAATTGTATCTTAAGAGTGGTGGAAGCCAGTATATGATGGGACAACATACTGTACTTTGTTAGCACATTGTAATTCTGATGAAACAATTTTTAAGATGGCCCTAATTTTCTGCACAAGCTTAAAATATATGAAAATATTTAGTGATTTGTTAATGTGAGAGCTAATACAAATAAGCAGGACCACACTTCATTGTGTCAGCGGAAGTGAAGGTTTTAAGGAGGAGGAAATTGTAACATGATGAATCTGAAGTCCTAAGTCCTAAAAATGTCCAACTCGGGGGAAATCTTCAAATGGATAAACAGCGAGTCTTCCCACAAAAATGCTCATTAGTACATGGAACAGCATTCCTTAGCTCAAATTAACAAGTCTCACTGACCACAGAAAACTTCCATGTCCATGGACTACTTTCATGACTTCCATTATAAGTAGTATATGTTTACTAAAGGTAGTTTGTGCTTACACAGGGAAAAAAAAAATCAGGAAAATACAAACTGGAAAATAATGAATATCCATTGTTTAAGTTATAAATGTTCTTGACCATCTTACAGCAAATTGTACATACAAAAGAACTAAAAATCTCATGAGGAGAGAGAGAATAGAGGAGACATGAGAAGACAAGGTCTTCAACAACAAAGTCTGGAGAACCAGGGTCACTGAGTCTATAGCAGCTGTGTTGGGCTTGGATGGCAAAATCATTTTAAAGAGAGGACACTACACTAAATTTAAACACATTGTTGAAGTTCAATTGTGAGAATGTTGGAGTGTACATTAACCCTTTTTCTGATGCCTAAAGTACATTGTGAGCTCTTTGCAAAAAGTGGTAATTCCTTTTGTGGAACAGTTTTAGTAGATTTAAGCCTGTCACTATATCATCTCAGAAATCTGTCAACCTATCATCAGCTGGACAATATGGTTGCACAAATGTCACTGCCATGCCAGGAAGGGAGTTGTTTAGTACTCAAAGAACTCTGAGCTGCCAGAGCCAGACTGGTGTTCGAGCTGGCTTGTGCAGCTCTACATCGCTGTCAGTATGATATAGATATTCTTTTGCTGAATTTATCTGGGCTGCAAACACAATGATTCCCTTCCTGGCTGAAGTTTGCTACACAGAAAGATGAGAACAACTGTGGATTTTATTAACCATTCTTATCTAGTAGCTGGTTTTTACCTTTTATATTTACACACTACTTTACAATCAGAAGAATAAGAATTAAAGGCAACTTCCCATCTGAAACATAGTTGCTTCAGTAACTACAGGTGAACTCAATACCATTTGATGAGACAGAACTTGGACTTGAATGCTTTATGCTAACCTCAAGGGTTATGAGAATTTAGGTGTCTCATATCTCCATAGCATTTAGACCTCACCATTTCTAAAACATCCTAATAGTTCCAATTTTTTAAAATCTCCATTCAAAATGCCAATATATTGTAGATTTTCTGTGTGCACCTATCTTCCTATACACAAAGTCACTTTCTGCCTGCTCTGAATAGTGCAGAAACCTAGAGTTATCTCACTTTTACTTGTGTGGTGGTGGTGGGAAGAGAAGAGGGTTCTCAGAAAAATCACTCTGACAGCAACCATAACTTTTCTAACAAAGAAAATGGTCAGAGCTTTTCAATACTACTACTAGTCTTACCTAAGACTCCACAGCTCTGCAAAGTCACAGCTTTTGAACTCATTATTATTGGTTTAAAATAAAACCACTCCTCTAGGAGCAAGAACGGTAAACTAACAAAAGAAATTTTGACAAATTAAAATGAATGAAAATAAAAAGACACATAGCAGTTACTAACTAGCTTAGAAATAACTGCACTCTCGTAAGACATGTATCTGCTCTTCCGTCTGTTGAGCAAGAGATAAGTTGCAGGTTTGTACTGGTAGGTCCTGGAACAAGCTGGCTACCAGTACAGCTCACATCATCTGATCCTTTTCTTCCACAGCCACCTGTACACCCTGAAAAAGATGGACTTAACACCTGCAATACTCAAGTGGAAGATAGGAGAGGGGCAATAACCTGTTGACTCCATTTTAAATTTCCATCCACAAACTACTCCCATCCCCTGGCTGTTCAACTGCCATCTCACATGAGCTCTTGGCTGCATTTTCTGACCAAAAGGAATCGTTGGATGCGCTTCTGTTTCAGCAGTGACCAGAAGATACTGGTGGCCAGCACAAACCAAAACGTTTCCCAGGCTGCTTTGCCAATTCAGATCTCAGAAAGAGCAGAATAGCTAAGAAACAATCTGTCATGGGCAATGCACTGACACAGGGCTCCATCATCATGGCATCTCCTGAGAGGTGGCCACTTCTCCACCAACAGTGACCCCCTGGAACTGATTTGGCAGGATTTGGCCTGAAGCCATATCTCAGGTCCTAGGCCCTTCCAGTCTGCTCCTCAGTAGTGAACCATAGCAAGTGAGATTTTTCTAAAGTCAGATCAACTTGGAAGCACACTGCCAAGTACAGCATGATCTTATTCCATGGATAGGAAAATAATACTAATACTACTACTAATGATGATGATGTAATGTCATTATTTATTATCTTTAAAAAGAATACAATTGTAATTTGAAGTTATCTCTACAAATCAAACAACAAAAATTTTAATATAGAAAAATCTGAACCACTTCCACTAAAGTAGGATTTGTAGATGAGCTTGCTGATGTGAGTAATTTTTAACTCACTGACATAGAGCTACAGCAGGACACTGCAGAAAGGGCTGTATGGCAGCCAGAGTCAGAAGGTGGCTTCAGCAATAACATTTTCCACCCCTTCATCTGTTGTGGGTCAGGAGCCACCACCACGTCTGGGAGGGTGAGAACACCGAGGAGCCGTGCTGCTCCCTACAGCTTGGGCACAGAGTAATTGCCACACTTTCCCATGGATGAATCCTGCCAACAGGCATGGATTTCCTCTTTGAAACTGGAGCAGCTGCAGTGGTCAGTAAGGAAAATCGATTGGCCAGACAGCCAAGAAACTGTCCTCCAAATCCTGCTCTGTGACACTCAGGCTTAAGCCTGAGCAGTGTCACTGCAAGACCACCACTTCGTGCCACAGGTGGTAGCATGCAAAAGGATAAAATACTAAACACACAAACTTTTATAGTGTCTTGCATGTGAAGAGTCTGATTTGCTAGTCTTGCCAAAAAAACTGTGATTGGCCATTCCCAGTTTGGAGCATCTATGAGATAGGATTTTTCAGACAAAATGACAGCAGCACTGCTCAGGAAAAAAAAAAAAAATCAAATCTCTCAAAATAGACAAAAATCAAAGCACTCAAACTCATAGTCACTAGTGACTGTTTGTTGTGCTGCTGTTCATTGGGTTGGTTTTGGGGTTGATCTTTTTAGTAATTCAAACACAAATTCTGTGTTACAAAGCAGAGCAAGTTTCACTGGAATGCAAGTTACAGATTTCCCACAGGTCACCAGACTTGACACAGTATCAGAAAAATACCCGAAACTGTAGAGTATTTTGGTGTACATTTTTTGATTAATGCTAACAAAAAGAAATATTATCAATATTGCAACTGTCAGAGGGAAAATACACAGAAGTATACACTATGAAAAAATTTAAGAAATGATTAATTAGATTACTATATTATTAGAGTTTCTCCATCTACTGAAGAAAACAAATCAGACATCAAAGTTCATTAGCAAAATGAATTGACAAGACTTCACAATCTCTTTTTGCCCTTCCTACCTAGATATCATTCACAAGATGGCAGATAGAAGCTTTGAAAAATCTGGGGTATATTTTACAGTGATCACCTAAAACCTAAAGATTAATTAAAAGGCCTTTAATACATAGAACATACATAGAACCTTATAAAATGAAAAAAAAAGGAAGTGTTTTCCAGTAAGCATGCATGTTTGTGTCATGGCTGTAATGAAACATGCATTAAGTATGAAACATATGGTTTCCATTTTTTTGCCCTGGAATCCATCCAAAGACATTTATGTTGTTAGCTTAACTGTTCTCTTCAGCTGAGAAGCTGTGGAAAATACCTCATTTGAAAAAAATCTGTACCTAATGGATAACTATAAAGGATTTTCTAGATTTGAAGTAGACTAATAAAAAAGTCTCTGAGATTACTAGTTAATTACTAGAATTTATTTTTTAAAATTAGAATTTAATTTTCAAACAAAAAGAAATTGCTTTAAGATGTACTAAAATTATACCAACAGAATACAGTGGTAATATTTTCTTTAGTTAATAAATTTGTACAGGAGTTTATGGCTCTCTTTTGGAACCAGGCCGCTCGACCCAACAAGAATGCATGACAATATCATTACTAATGTATCATCTCCCTAATTTTATATATTTGAGAAATTTTGGTCAAAAGAGCACTGCTCTGAAGATCACATTTGGCTAATAACCTGATTCAGAGGCAAGGTTCATTTAAAATTAGAGAAAAAGAAGATAGATCTCATTCCTTTATTTTTTTAACAATTCTTGGATTTGCCCTGATGCAGAAATAAGTCATCAAAGAGTTGGTTAAGAATTTAATGCGTTCTGTCAAGAATGCTCAGATTTAAATTTTACTTACATTAACAGAAAATATATTGGAAGGCCTGAAACAAAGTTTAAAGGTTAAATTTGGCCATGCTGTGCTTAAAAATTAATCCCCAAATCACAAGGCTGCTAACGTCAGTAACAGGCAGGCAACGTATAAAATCTTTCATACCTTTTTGCTGTAAACTAATTCATTAAGCCTGTTGTAGTTCTTACAAATTATTGCTAAACTTTCATTTGATGAAGCCAATGGAAAATACTATTATGAGTAAACTGATAAATGCAACCTGATCAGTTTGAAGACTTTACAATATTATGCTTCTTTATTTCATTAGTTGAGATGATTTGGGATACGGCAGACAAAAGTCTCCATTTTGTTACCTCAATAATCATGTGGCTTGAGGACTCTGTAAAGGGCCTGCAACTTGAAACTCCACACTGCCCTTGTTCTGCTAAAGCACAGGCTTGTTCACCTTCACAACCCATTGCAAGAATTGGCTGGTTATTTTAACTCACCTTTGCCATCTGTGCTTGGACTCCACTGGCCTTTAAAGCAGAAACTGCCTTCTGAGCAGCTGCTGGGCTGTCAAAGTCAACAAAACCGTAACCTGAAATGGAAAACATATTTTGTTAAGAAGAGAGCAACCAGCTTATAATCAAACCCTTCACAGCAAACAACCGTGCGACTGGCATGGTTATTTAATACAATTTTCTTGTGGATGAACAGGGACAATTGAACTCTTAAGTTCTTCGTGTAGTCCCAAAAAAACCCCCAAACCCTAGAAAACTGCATGGACCTTGTACTGGTGGGGATCTGCCCTAGTGGAAAAAATCCATTTCCATGCCCATTCATTATCAGGACTTTGGGCAAATTGCTAACAAGCAGTACAGTGCTTTGCTTTGTGTTATCTGGTATGTAACTTCTAACAGCACTTTATTTCAGAGACCACCAAGTAAAGCGTCATCTGTTAATTTTTCTAAAGTAAATTCTTATTCCAGTTTGAATAAACAACAAACAAGTCTGTAAGTTACTTTTTGTTTATTGAAAATTGGGAGAGGAATTTAGTAAAAGACACATATCACGTTTTGGTAATTTAATTATCTCATTGTTTATACATAAAAGACAGTTAAATTTTAAAAGTGAGAGAAAACTCAGCTTCAGTGAAAGCAAATGATTTTTCCTATTGTTGAAACAAGAATGTAAAAAATTGTCCTGAGAGCATTTTCTATGCCATATAATGCAATCTTTAAATATGAAAATAAACCCAATGTCAATTGTAACAAATTCCATATATTTTCATTAACACCTTTTCTTATTCTGAACAACAATAAATAACTAATGAATTCCAGGATGTCCAAATAGCAATATACCTCAGCCTTAACAGACACTGATCTTACAGGCTGGGATTTTTAATCCAACCTGGGAATTGAACGCTCAAGGCAGTCAGAGTTTGGAAGCTACTTCCACTAGATGTTATTGCAAACCTCATTATGCATTTTTCAATCCTCTTCCTTTCCAGCAGTGAACTGCCCAAGTATAAATGAAATCCCTTTCCACTGGTAAAGTTGGGGTAAAAGAAAATGAACAAAAAAACCAACAATAACCTCTAGAGGAGTAGAAAATGGAAATATTTATTCAAAGATATTAGTATTCTCTTATATCTATACTGAGAAAAGGTTGTCTAATGATACAACTGAACTAGCTTTAAAGCTCTTAACTTGGGAAATACAACTCAAGCAGCCTTGTACATCAGTGCGAGCGTATTTATGCTGCCAAGAAGCTGAAGAAAGCAGCATATTGTTTTGTGTGACACGTGGTGGTGTGGATTGTTAAAACCTGACATGAAACAAAGTGAATTAGTTCGTATCAAGTTTTGTGCTGCCAAGGCAAGACTAACTCCCCCAAGTAGCTCTCCAGACCCATGGCAGTCTGGGTTATCACCAACACACTGCAGGGTGTAATACAGACAAAGTTACACACTGACACCAAGCATGCCATCAAAGCTGGCTTTGCCACCTTCCAGATGATATATAAACTCAATTGCTCGTTGTTCCAGTTAGTTTAAATCCCATGGTGTGCTTTTTGGCAAAAGCCAGAGATGCTGTCAATCCTTTGGTTAAATTCCAGTTAGATGTCCACATTCTGCCTACTTATGTTCCCACTGCAATTTCAGTGACATGTAGTGAGCTTCCCTGGAGCCTTACCTTGCTGCATATTGTCACAACAGGCTGTTAGCTACTGCTTTTCATTACATCAGTGAGATTTAAACTCTGTATTGGAGAAGTCAGCTTAAATCTCTTAAAGAATTAATGTGAGAATTTCTGTATCATTGAAAGGACTACTGAACACTTCAGGAAGTAACAGAATGGACAGACTAAACCAGTTAAGTGCAATCATAGGCATCAGCTAATTAAAGTACTTGAAAAGGGCATATCCTCTTTCCTAGTCACAATGACACCTGCATATAAGCCAGGAAAAAAATTTCTAGAAATTTCAGTTTCTGAACTGTCAATGGCTCTTTAATTTGCTTAAGATGTGGAACTGAGAAGCTATGTCCCTGCACTGCTTCCAAGTTCTGCACAAAAGCTGTGTCTTAATTAATGACGAACTCTCCTCCCTCTGCCTATCAGCTTTCTGCTCATTCATGGGCATTATGCTTATTAACATTGCTAAATCAGCTGACTTAATATTTCACTTTGCTTAGAAATTATCCTCATAATTGTAAAAAAAGAAAGTCTGAAATCTGGTATTGCAGTATCTGCTACCACATCTTCTCTCACCACACACACGCAGGGATACGACCTCACTGGAACTGCTGTGAGTGACAGACATCAGTGAACTCATGTATCCAGCTCATCTAAAGGAGTTCTAATTTTTTTTCCAGCTGCAATTACACTGGTGAAAATGAACCCTCTCTTTGCTCCCAATACATTCAATAGCATATAACAAAACACAATTAGAGTACTGGAACATGTAATTAAGTGCTGCTTTAAGCTACACTAATCAATAGAGCTTATTTCCACAATGTACAATTTTTTCAGATGCTTAGTACAGTTGAACAGTCATCTGCAAGCCTCCCCAGTTTCTCCAGGCAAAAGGGGAAAAGCTGCTTTTAACTCCATTTTTGTTTTTAAAATAAGAGGCGAACTGCCAGCCAGCACTGTGCATGGCAGTTTCGCTCCAGCTTGGCTGCACCACTGACACAGGCTGTCTGCCAGCCCCACTGGAGGCAAATGGATTGAATGCACCAACCAGAGGCAAGAATAAGACTAGTTTAGGAATAAGAATGGAAAAAAAACCCCCAAAACCTCAAAGGTAAAAAGCACTTAAAATACTACGTTGATGTATTTTATAGAATCAGTTACGACTTCCAGGGGAATGCAATATAAAGGAAAATATACATACCTTTGCATTTGTTTGTAGTCTTATCCAAAATAGCCTTCGTGGATACAATTTTCCCATACCTAAAATGTATAATGCGTAAGGAAAATGAGAAAAGAACATTCTCTTATAACAGATACACAAATCACCTTATGTTATATGCTAATGCCCTTTACTTTACGTAAAATGGAACAATATATAGGCTATATAATTATGGAATGTAAACTCATATGGAGATGGAAGTGACAAAAAAAAACCCCAACCCAACAGTTTCAAGCACAATCTTGTTCTATTTGCCCTATGTTCTCAGTGGCACAACGGAAGCACAAAACCAGCCAAAAAAAAGTTCTCTATAGAAAAGAATACAATAGAGTTAAAATCCTGTGTAAGGATGTATAAGACACCACATTTTTGACATAAGCTGGGACTCTCTCTGTGTATAGACCAGTTAAAGCAGATAAGTTGCCATGTCAGTGCTCGGTTTGCTAGCTAACACAGTATGGAAAGAGGAAAATAAAAAGAGAAAAAAGCAACAAAACTCCAACTGACAAACACAAAAATATTACATTTAATTTAATATTGTCCTGCTCTAGAAAGTGACAAATGCAAGACTTATGAAAGCTGATCAATAAAGCTAGCTAAAAATTTTCTGTAATTTTTTGTAAATATAAACAATTTCAACTAAAACAAAAACATGCCTCAGGAAAGTTTCAATTTTCTTTTTCTGACTGCCAGTTCCTTAGCTTCTCAATACCTGATGTGCCCAAGGACCAGCCTTCTCACCCAAAGGTGAGCACAGAGAGATCTGAGCAACGAAGTGTGGGAGACAGGCAGGCAGCAATCACAGCTATAAGAACAACTACTGTTTCTGAAGTCTTCTGCGAGGTTCTCCGAATTAGGTATTTTGATCATATTTAGAGCAGAATTTGTTACTGCTAGTGAAAACTTGCAATTTTTCTTGAAATAAAAATCCCTGTTTCAATTTAAAAGCAGCAATTCTCTTGGCCTGCATCAGCAGTGGAATTGCAAATGGAACACAGGTTTCCCAAGCTCCTTACCAAACCTCTGTGTGCTTGTGAACCACTCTTGTTACAGCCCTGAGCACACAAGAAAGAAACGATGCAACAGCAGTTTGCTTTCACGTGAGAACGTGAATGTAATGTAAGGTATATCTATGCACTGTGTTCTAAGAGAGCTCTTTATCATTGTACAGGAACCCAAAATGAACTGAAAATTATGAGAAACGTTATCTGTAAAAGAAAGGGGAATTTGGGGAAGAATGAAGTTTTGCCAGCTTAACTGCTAAATATAACTTCAACAGAGTAATTTCAAAAAGATATTATGTCAAAAGACAACTCAATTTCTGCAGTACCTGTATTAATCTTAAATATTTGTCAAAATATATAAGAAGCCTAGTAAACGAAGCTTAGCTTGTTAAGAGCATTCAAAGAGCTGTTCACTTGCAAAGTGATAGTTATTAAAATACAAAGCCTATTTACAAAGTACTTTCCCCAAAAATAACGTTTAAATACATGTTTCAGTGTAGTTACAAGTCTTTATGACCAGTTTCAAGACCCTTCTGTTTATTCAATGAGTTATTGTATGGCTTCAAATCGTTGTCAGGGGGTAAACCTGGGACACAAGTCACAAGGTGGTGGCTTTCTCATCTTTTCTGAAATTGTGAGCATCTACACTGATACAAAATAGAACTATCCATCTATAGCCCAAAAATGTACAAACATCAATGAAAATCAGTGCATACATAAATTTACTATGTTAGAAGATGTAATAAAGCAATGGAAATTGTGCCTAATAGTTGAAGCAGGTGCTTCCTTACTAGTGCCACTTATTTGCCACATATGTCATTCCATTCAGAAAGCCTTGTAGTCCCTAAGTCAAAACTTCTCAAATTTTCTCCAGAATTTTTCAGAGTGCAGAGTAGACACACGTGCTGTAAATGAGAGAGGCGAACTGTTCGGGGTGCTTGCGCCCAGCGTGACATTTGACAGCCAGCATTCTCCATATCCTATCAGCTTCCCTAAGCTTCTTAAAGTGAAGAGCTATATAGCCTTTTGTGGGAAAAAATCCCTGAAGGATGATCTCGTCTCTGCTACTGTTTCAGTTCTGGAAAGCGTGTAAAGTGGTGGCGGTGAAAAACTCCGGCACTGGGTATCTCTGTACACAAAGTAACCCAGCCAGGGGGTCAGGGCTGGCTTGGATGGCCCTGGCCCACAGTGCTGGTGCTCACCAGCCCATGAACCGGTGTCAGCGTGTCTGTTCTTTACAGAAACTGCTTGCACCTTTCACTGTGCAAGATGGTTCAGTGATTTATTTCACTGTCCTAGATGGTAGGGCTCCTGCAAAGAACCAGCCGCCATGGAAGGCTGCCAAGAAATTTTAGTAGCCCGAGTCCAGGAACAAACTGGGAACCAGTATAACTCCTACGACTTTCCCTTCCACATGCTAGCTGTTCTCCACTCAAACCATGAGGCACAGAAAGGCAGTTTACCCACCCTGAGCCTGGGCAGCAAGATACATCCCCTCCTTGCTCCCAACATGTGGTCTGATGCCAGGGGAAATTACTCCTTGTAGTTTCTCCCAAGTGCTTCCTTCAAATGATGACCATCGCAAAACCCTACTTTCTTCTGCTGAATTCTACAGACCTTTTACTCTGCTTTTAACACAAGCACTGGTCTTCAACTGCTCATTTGCTGGGTGCAACTACAATCAAGACCCAGCAGAAATCAATGAGTTATAAAACACATCAAAATCATGAAGTAAACTGATACGTATCACCCATTTACAAAAAGGATTATAGTAAACAAGAGAAAGTTTATATTTCAAAGATGTCTACGATGTTAGGTCTTGCCTGAAGAACATAATTCCTCTCAAAGCTTATGTACATCTAGTTGTCTTAGGCAGTGTGCTGAGGTTTCCCTCCTGCTGCTAACACATCCTCCAGTCTGAAGTACCTTTGGAGATGGAAAGATGTTTTCAGCTTTGCACCTCTCTTCTACACAGCACTTGTACCAATGTCAACTCACGTATTGAGAAAGAGAGGGCTTGGGTAAGAGGCAGGTAAATAATTGCCAGGGTGCATTGGTTATGGGATTAAAATGGGTGTGCTCAGTAACAGTACACAAGATACATTTATATTACAGAACACCAATACAAATGTATACCTGGATAGGAGATAAAGAAGAAACTTGTTCAAAACCAAGTTAGGAAGAAATGCAGTACAGCTGCTTAATAGAATAATGTTTACCACTTCCCATTATATATTCTTGATGCAGAAACAAAAGAATAACCCTCATCTCCTCAGCTGCCCCAAAATCTACTGCCAGGCATTGTGAATGCCAAACACTGCACTATACCTTTGTCTTAGATGCTTTTGAAGTAGAAGATTTGAAGCAAAGCATCACCACATACGTTTTAAAAATCATATTGTTCAGCAACATGGTCAAAACCAGTGCAATCATCCTGAAAGATTCATTACAAATAGCTAGGGATACTTTTGACATTTAAATCATCTCTGAAGCCTAATTTTGGAAACCTCCATGATGTTGAAAGAAAAGGGTCCTTAGAAAACTAAGTACCTGGATCAACCTGAGCCACTATTTACTTTTCTGCCTTTATACATCTGGTAGTATAATGAACGTACTTGCAAACGTGAGGGTGATAAGACGCCATCATGAGCATGACAAAGAATGGGGAATGAAGGAGCTTGAAGTCTCTGCCCCGAGTGCTGTTTTGAGTGTTGAAAGAACTTATCAGTGTGTGCATTACGGGAGGTACAGCAAGAACAGGCAGCAAGAGGCTTGATAAGGTTTGTCTGGAAAGAATTGTTCAAATCTTTGTCCACAACAAAATGAAATATACCTCATACCACCAAGCTCACAGTGCTTCCCCTTGCAGTGCTTTCCAACTGTCTCCAGCTTGTGTTGTGAAGGATTTCTCCATCACCTGATGTGGACTTGGACACAGATATGCCAGAAGGTTCTCTGCTACCTTAAGAGGTCCTTGCCTTTTATTGCTGCTTAGGTCCTCCATCCTGAACTGTCCAGAACTTGGTGTTGAAGATGAACAGTACTCTCCCTTTTGCCTAAGTCCAGTCCAGTTGCAAAAAGAACATTCCTAGAGATCCTGCTGTTACAGCTTGCATTACTGTAGTGCTGTCAGAACTGCTCTGATATGCAGGAACAACACAGCATATCTTTTGTATTTATTCTAGATTAATTTTTACATCTTAGCATCTTATCACTGCCCTTCATGGAATGCTCTTATTTTTAAGAGCCAGAATCATGCAGTAAAACCAGACATGGATTTCCTAACATGTAAGTGGCTCCAAGTATATGAATTCGCTTTAAGGTGGAATTGTGAAAGGAAAGAGAACCTGACTGAACACAAAAAATTCTGGTAGGGAGCCAATATTCTCATCAGGTGACTCAAAGACTAGAGAGAGCACCACAAACAGGCAGATCTGGCAAGGAGGGTCACACGGGAGAGCACATCAGTAAATCCTAAAATATAATGCAGTTGCTGAATAGATCCACGTCAAAATACATCTTACTTTAGACTAGGGTAAATAATTAGAAGAAAATGCATAAAGCCAATACCTCCAAAGCAGTTCCCATATATTAATTGTAACACTAAAAAGAACATGCAGGTGGGCCTGCTTAGTCTGTAAATCAGCTTTAAAAATAGAAGAGACAACAAAAAGACAAACAAAAACCCTTTCTTATTTAAGATGGTCTTATTCAGCATGGTCAGTGGAAACGTTACATGTACCCTAAATGCAGTAAATTCCAGCCTGGAAGGAAATCATGTTATCTTTCAGTATGACCTTAAATAAACGCACACAACAAACACCGACTTCTGCAAATCAGTGATGTGTCACTTTTAAGATAAGATCCTCACCTCCCCAAACACAGAGTATTCTATTTTGAGCACTGCGACTCAAAATACTTATAGGATGCTGATGGTCTTACTAGCCCACCCCATACCACCATCCATCTTGTTGGAATGGGTGGAAGTCACTCCATCTCAATGGAGATCTGAAGAGAAGAAACCCCTAACAGTCCCTGGGAAGGCCTAATCTCTGCTGGAGTTCCCAGTTCCTCTCTAACACCTAGTGCGAAAGGAGAAAAGAAAATTCCCTGGATCTGACAAAAAGAGCCAAGGGAGTTGTCAGCAAGAGCTGGCTTGGTACAGTCACTTGGCTCTTCACTGATTGTCCAGAGTTCAGGGCATTCCCAAGCCAACAGCACAGCCAAGAGAACATAATCAGCCCCAGCAATCTTTTCTCCTGCATCCAGAAATGAAGCTCAGAACAGCACGAAAGATTTTATCTGGCTCCCATACCTCTCTCTCTCTGCTGCATTTGGGAAAGTGGTGTACTGAACCTTAAGCTCTTGCTCCCTTTGAAACTTAGACAAACACAGGGAGTTTTTGTTTCTCTATGTATTAAATTCTTAATTTTCCAGTAAGGGGAATTTCAGAAAATAATTGTCAATACAACACTGCTAGTTCTTGAGATAGCCTACTTAGTTAAGGGTAAATGTTCTCTTACAAAATCTTGATAAAGTAATTTATTCAATCCAGCGGAATACTGAGTTTGGAGGACAGAATCAAACCATATGGTTTCCATTTTTAAATTCTTCTTCACCACATCTATGCCCTAGTGCAGAAGGAAACATTGCTGAGAACATTTTGTCCGTATTTTGTTTTCTGTTGTTGGAAGACACACTGTTCTTTGAGAAACTCTTTGGAATAAATCAGTTGCTTTATGGCCATCACGGACCTAAAGGTTTGCACTGAAATATAATGAATACCTACCACAAAATGCTGGAACAGCCATTTTAAGTGTATAACATCACATATAAAGTTGCAGTTATATTTTTTATATTTTTATTTTCCCAGCTAATGGGTATGCATAATCTATTTTGGTGTTCTTAGAGTTCTGTTTTGAAATTGTTTTATATTTATATGGTTTAGTAAAGCCTCCTTTACTAGTTTCAGATATTCAAGCACCGAGTTAATCAATGCCACCAGATGTGCTCTGTTTCAGGCATTAGACCATATTTTTCACTATGTGCAAAATAGAACTTGCTTGTGTGCCTAAATTAATTAGTGTTTCTTTGATGACATGCTGTTAAATGATCATGTGGTTTTGACATGAAGTTAGTTCCTTCCTGTCTTACTAATTGTCCCTTTGACTCTCTGGTACTTCAGAGAGAAAACTGGTATTTTCAAAATGTCCAAATATCCATAGTTCTCATTGTCATTTGTTATTATTTTACATGGAAGATAAATAATACCTCCAAATAAATTAGAATTTATTATTATAAAAGCCAACTACTGTTTTGCCTTTACAAAATTACAAAAATTACATTTTGTCTGTTAATGTAAATAGTACTTTTGAGATCTGTGTACTTAAAAGAAACTCCTCCCCCCCCCAAAAAAAACCAACAAAACCCCAGGCAAAAAAAAATCCCTGACATAAAAAAATTTTTTAAAACCCAACCCCACAGATCCTTGGCTTTACTGACAAATCAATAGTTCTTACATACTGCTGTAAATTCTTCATTAAGATCAGCAAGGTTTTCTTCACAAGCTACCTTTAATTCTTCATTTAAATCTTGTATACTTTTGTTTTCAACAAGGATCAGTGGAAAAAAGTATATGTCATCATCATTACCAATGCAATTACCCACATTAGTGAAGTGCAAACTACTATTACTTTGGTACAAATAATTTTTTTCTTCAGGCTCAGTAGGTTACAATTCCAGACTCCCTGAGAGGTAATCAAAAGCAGCAAAACCAGATGCAAGCCCAGATATTCTCTCATCGCTTACAGTTGTCTGTCCTGAGAGGAGCAGATGCTTTGCACAAGGGATATACAAAATTTGGTAAAGGGTGAACAACAAATGTCTTCTTAGTTTCTTGGACCATATCAATTTCAACAGATAAAAAGCAGTATTTTAGGAACACATATTTGGTTTGCAGTGTACAGGCTCTACACAAATGTAAATATTCCTTAGAGCTAAAAACAACCAGGAGTTCAAAATCCTAATGGACAGTAAAGTGACACACAGAAGATGATTTTGGAAATTATTATTTTTTAGCTACCCAATTTGTCTTTCTCAAGAGTTATGTCCTGGTTCAGACAAAGATAAGCTGTGGAGACAGGGAAGACATGTTTTTAGTATGAGGAAATGTTTGCTTCCTCCTGCTCGTGCTGTGTAGAGATGTGAATAACCTCTATCCATTCCTTAGAAGCTGACTGAAACTCAAGTGGAGAGACTTTTCAATTAGTATGCTCCTTTTTACACAACAAATTGATTGTCTTAAAAGCATGACCCATTGCACAACATCCTTTCATTTAGCACAACTGAGGAAGACCTTGGGTTATAAAGTCTCTGTGCATTTTGAGCATTTCAGACATATTTCAGCTGACACTAAAGCAGCTTTCCTAATGTGGCTTTCTAGTGTGTAGTAAAGGAACAGATTTCCAACTGCCTGTGGAGGTGTTTTCTCTGTCGATCTTAAGTCAACAAAAATGTAAGGGCATGTTTATTTAGATTTACTTTATAAGGTTAAGAATGTTGCAGTATGTGAAAAAGCAGTTATTCTTCAGTACTATGACAACACAGTCATGGAGGGAAAAAAAATTTAAAATAATCCATTAAGCAGGCATGCACACACACCCACCCTCCCAGCAAAAAGTGTGTGGAGTTGGAGGGGAAAGCTCTTGTATTATATATCCTGTCAGGCTTCAAGAAAAATTCAGCTGATGCTACCTCGAAAAAAACCACAACAGCTGTAGAATTGATTTTAAAAGAGATTTTAAAACCTAAGTACAAAATCTTTACATTAGGGTTTTTCAAGGGCACCTTTTTTTTTTTTTTTGGTCTGAAAGGAAAAAAAAGCGAATTCTGAAGGATGAACCTGTAACTTCTATTCTAGGATCTGCAAATTTATTGGTATCTGTAGCCTCAGTCGCCCTACTGAGAATGTGATACTTGACAGAGCTGGGATTAATAATGACCCTCACTTCAGGGAGAGATTTTTGTCAAAGTTCTGAATCTTGGCCTATTCTTGCTCAGCTGCAACATGATTTTTACTACAAAACATACGGCATTTAATTTCCAGTTAATCTTCCATAGGCTAGCAAGAGAATACTGCTCACTGCTATGGCAGGAGAGACCAACACAACGGCTCCAGCCACTGAAAGAGGAGAGGGCAGTAGCAGCTAAAGTGGCAGAGCTGACCTCTTGCCCCGCACAGGAGATCAGCTTTCATATTTCATAGACACCTAAAGATTCTCATCAACCCAATGACTCTTATAAAAGCCAGGATACGAACATGCTGGTCCTAGATTTGTTGGTTACATAGCTGTTTTAACTGTAGACACAAGGTGTCACATGCTGTGAAGAAAAATGGAATTTCAAGCAACAAATTGTGAAAAATGATCCCATTCAGTGCTTCTTGCAGCCTCTGCCCCTGCAGTAACCCAACCTGACTTCTGACAAGCTGAGGTGATTTCGCATAATCTCTGAACCATCTGCTAGGCTATCTGTCAGTTCAGTAGCCTTGTTACTTTACAGTTTATAGGTTAAGCAGGATAAATAACCTATCAGAAACACAAACAGATTTGCCTCTTTGAGACACTTTGAAGTGCAAGTATTGTCTAAGTAACCATAGCTTGCTTCCTCCTAAACTGAAGAAAAAGAAAATAAAAATCAAAGTAATGAATTTTTAAAAATGTCTATTTTTCAGAAAAGGAAATTTTTTATCATCGTCTTTACGGTTTATGAAATCAACAGTTCAGAGCTAAACTAATTTTTCCTAACTAATTTTTGAATTAATATAAAGGAGATTTTTCTCTTTATCAATTTAAAAACACACATGTGAAGTATTTTTAAATGTGTAAACCATGTAGAGTTCTGGTTTTCAAACATCTGTTTGTAGGGACACAAATGCTGGTTGACATTAAAAGTGCTGTTTCCTGCCAATGATCTATTGAGTTTGTTGACCAATGCAAGTGAAAGATCACTCTGATTTTCCTTATAAATTATGTGGCATTGTTCTTTTGAGAAAAAATATTTAAATATGAAGTGATATGTGCAAATTAGATTGAATGGTTTAGAAACTAATTTGCTACTATTCTACTTCTAATATAGAATATTGTAATTTATATGAAGTGCTCCTCCACTGAAAGCATTACAGAAAATTTTGCCAGAAGGTGTGGAATTGAGGAGCATTCGTATGAAAATAGTTCACAGTTATTCAGATAGTCACAAGCAATACATCTCAGAATTATCATAAATCAACTAATATATATTAAGATGATCCAAACAAGAAATTGCTGGTAAATGCTACAACATCAGAAAAATCAAGGCATCTGCCTCTCAATGTCTGCCTCACAAAGCAGGATGCACTTCCTAATCTGTACTGACCAGCATCCAGTTCAGCAGAGCAAATTCAAGAGAACCATGACTTAATAAAAAAACCAACAAACCTACCAACCCCAAAAAAACCCCAAAGAACAAAAACAAAACCAACCCACCAAAAAAAAATTAATATAAAAGATATTCGGAATTCTTGACTAACTCAGTTTTTACTACTATCATTCTTACTTAAGAAAACACAGAACAATCTACATTTTCTGCAGGAATTTGCATGTGCAACTACTGACAAGGCTATTCAGGTATATGGAAAGAGGTTACAGTTTCCTATTGTTACAAGATGGAAGAACAAAACCATGTTATTTTAAGAAAGCAAATGGTCTCACCCTGTTGTTTTCTTAACCCAATGCTACAGAATGGACACAAATCATGCCTGGGTTAAGAACAAAGCACTGAAAAAAGTCTGCATTTTACACACAACTGAAAGCAAAGCCTGAAACAATATTATTTGCAAATAACTTATTATAGTTCTATGGCTCCCAGAAAGAATATAAAAGCTATGAAAGCACAGATTTTCACATAGCCATGAAAGATAGAGCTTTTTTTTTTCTTAAGTAATAATTCAATTGCAAGAAAAACAACACCAAAACGGTTCAAATTACAAGTCTGAAATGTTGTTTCTACAGCCTAGCTATTTCTTTTATCCTTTTCTTCATACTGAGAAATGATCACTACTCAAGACAATTATTTGGAAAGATGAGAAATTAACCCAGATGAATGCTAATATGTATTTATAAGACAAGCTCATGGCAGGTCTGCAAATGTGCATGTATTGATTTACCACTGCTAGCTGTTTTAATCTGAAAGTAAGGCAGTATTTCCACACACAACCATAAATCTTGGCAAATTTCAGCCTCACTGATTTTGCAGAGCCTACACTAACAGCTTGAAAGAATAAAACTATGAAGACATAACAAAGCAGTTCTTGTTATTCATAACTCTTTCCTGTTCTCTGTGTTAAACAGCAGAAACCAGCTTGGAAGCATAAATGAGTCTCTCTACCTGAAGACCTTTTATTTTTCAATTCCTCCTCCTCCATCCAAGGAAGCCAAATTCAGTCATTGTCAGCATATGATGCATTGTCCATTATTTTGGCTATTTCTTTTTCTTGTGGGAGGGAATTAAGGAAAAGGCAAAGGGAAAATAAAATAATTTATCTACACTTCGCAATACTTTTCCCCTTATTTAGTCAGAACAGTATAAATCAAAATGATTTTATCATCTGGCTACAGTCTTAGCTAGTATGAAATTACCTCCTCTCTGGATAGATAGGCAGACAGCTATTAATATTACAAGCCTGTATACTTGTAGAAGATTACCCTTTAATTTATTCTTGCATATTAATTTCACTTCTAGTGATGGTTACTAACCAAGTCCATAGATGATGCCCCAAGAAATATGCCAAAGTCTAGAAAACCATGAGATTGGAGATTGTCATGGTACAAGGGCACTATCAGACACATCCCATTTCCTGAGCCCTGATCCATCTGTCAACTCTGAACTGCATAAATCTGTTTCATATATCATGCAAATTACATATATAAAAAATACATACATATATATGTACACAAATAATAGTTTTCCTTGCATTTTTCTTGTACTGAAGATGTCTTGTAGCTGGTGTAATACCTATAATTGATAACTTTTTCAAAATACGTCAATGTATTTTGTATGTTTTCCTTCTGATTTTGTAATATACACAAACATACGTGTTTCTCCTAACCTCTATCTTGCACTAATTTAACACCCCACCTTGGAAAGTGTTGACTGACTCTCTGCTGTCTAGAAGACAGAAGAGTGAAAAAACCCAATACATTCAAATAACTTCCAGTTTCTCTGAGCTGCTTTTTAACAGTGGTTCTTTTATGAAATATCTTGCTTCCAATCTTCTATACTGGAATGAACACCTTGCAGTGAAGACATTACAATAAATAAAGTACAAACTCCTTTAATTTCTGGTTAACTTAATGTCAATGGTATTAGAACAGCACTAAATGGACAAATTATTCAAAATCACTGCTAAGCCTTCCAGATGCCTTGTCTCCTTAATAGCATGGCATAGCATGTAGACTTTATCTCTATTTGAATCTGCTTCTGTAGTCTCAAGTCCCAGCTGTGCTGAATAGCAAATATCTCCATTTCAATAGGGAAAATGGCTGTACTAAAGTAGTTCTCTCCAGGGGTCAATATACTTCAGAAGGGCATTTAAGTGGCTGTATGTTATTGAGCAGAAACATCAGCTCACATATTATTGATTGTAACTGCATGGTTCTGTTGAAAAGATGCCTGCGGTAGTATTAAGTGCTGAGATAGGGATAGAGAAGTGTTATGCATTAAAAAAAATACTATCCATCTGTTGCCAAATTTTAGATAGATGAGCAATCAGAAGCTCTAACACAAAATCTAAAGTGCAACCTCTGTGGCTGATGCGTCAGGGTCATATTCAGTGACACTTCCACAGTTTCACACTGTTTAGACAGTCTTTTGAATATTGATTGAAGCAACCAGGAGGCAGAGTTTGATTTCTGCAGTTTTGCAAAGAGTATGTAATAGATACTTACGTGGAGATTTTCTTTTGGTAGCTCAAACATACCCTTTTCTTTAAAAACATCACTAACCTGTTCTGATCCCATCACTACAGCAGCCAGCCCAGCACAACTGAAGTCCTCAGGAACCACTGCACAGTCAGGCCACTGAACCCTGGGCTGCAGCCAGGCACAGCACACTGGGCACCACTGGACTGCCGTGTAAAACACACCGAGCTGGCTGAAACCCGCGTGATCCCCAGACCCTCATCTCCAGTAACTTTTGCATAATGCCCATGTCAAATACCATCACGGAAGGGCAAGCCCAGTGTCCCAGGCTGCGCTTTGGCAGTGTGCCCAAGGAAGCACTTGGATCACTGGGCTTCACGGTGAACTACACAGATGATGGAGGTTAATCCTGGCCTAGCAGGGAAAACTCAACCCTTAAGCATTTGTGTACAAGGGTGAGTCAATACTGGGGCAACTGCAAGTCTGGATGGAAACTACATTAAGTAGAGTAGGACGTAGGTTCAAAGTTCCTTAGAAGGAGCATTTGTGGGAGTTTCCCAAATCCAGAGCATCAGTAGCCACAGAAGGGACTAGTCAAAAAACACGTTCTTACATAGAGTCAAGAAAAATTAATCAAACACTGCATGACAGCAGAGTTGACAGGCAAACCCAAAGACAGTAAAGTCAGCCCTGTATCACCACCTTTCTTGAACAGATTCAACAACTTATGCCAGCAACAAAGCTTGTATAACATGATCACAGTGTTTCCAGGCTTTACAGACCTCTTTATTTCAGGGAGCCTGAGATGACTATTTCTTTGCCTGCAAGAGGGCAGCAGAAAGAACTTTTCTCTTAGACTTGATAAAGTACTACAGGAAAGAAGCTGTAACTTCTATTTGAGGATGAATCTCAAAACTTACACTTCAGATTGTAAAATAGTTCATTTTCTAATTTTTCCAATCAATTTAACTAAACATGTGCTTAAAACAATTCAAATAGAAAGCTTAAAATACTTTATATGAAAATCACTCAGAAGAAGGGAAATGGATACTATTATCACATAGAAAAGGACTGAGAATGCAAAGAGGCAATGGCTATACTCAGTGTCAGAAAGCCACCCCCTAGCAAAGAGTTAAATAGTATCTAGGTCACTCTACAGTCTTTCCTGCACACCCTCAGCTCACTGCATATCGGAAACGCTGTGTGGGAAGGCCAGGGAACTAAACTCACAGACCAAGTATGACTCAGACTGCAGTAATTTAATGACACTTTTATTCTCTTAAATTATCTTTGGGATTAAAAGAATCCACACCCTTAACATGAAACCAAATCACAGTGAAAAGAAAAAAACACAAATTAACAGATCTTTGAGTTAACAAAAGGTATCTAGAAACTAATTATTAATGGCAAGGACTGAAATCTTTCCTATAACATACTATATGATCAGAACAGCAGAAGGTGGAGAATTTGAGCCCCAGTCAGATGTTCTTCTGAAAGCCTAGTGGGGATGATCTCAGGAACAGGAATGTCAGAGAACAGCCTGCCAAAAAAATAAAAGAGAGCTGTCACAGCCAAATGCTGACCTCTACCACTAGGGGAAAGCAACTTGAGAGAAACAGCCTCACATTTCCTCCACCACTGAAGATGTTGAACTCAAGAGTTGTCAAATATCTTTGGCACAAACATTACCAGAAGAAAACAATGGGATCCTGCAGAAGGCAGAACACCAGTGACCCAGATCCAAATACAAATCCAGTAAAATTCCTAAGGAAAAATTAAAACTTCTGCAAACTCTCTCCCCCTGAACAAAGCAGAAGTTTGGAAAAGACACTAATGAGCAGAATAAAACATTGCCCTCAGAAACAGCCCCTCCTGACTATAATATAAAATACTGAAAATTTAGTCTTTCCTCTGCACTTCAAGTTCCTTCCCTGTCCCTCACTTACAAAAAGGACAAAACAAGGCACAGTAACTACCACAAAATGAAGAGCAAAGCTAGGATGCCCTAAAGGCATTCAGACATCTTCTATGACAGGAACTTGAAAATTTTCATACAGAGAAACAGAAATTAATTTCACCTTTTTTATGGCAAAAATTTAACTAATTTTGTTGTGGTGATACAAGCAACAGTGGATGCCCTTCTCAGAAGAGTTTTTATTAGTATATTATAATACAATTATAAAGAATTGGGCATCTGGCATTACAGCTATATATTTAGATGTATTCTGCTCTGTTTCTAATTAAACAATATATTTTTTTAAACCCATGAGACAAAGAAACAAACAATGTTCCCAAAACCTATATCTACCACTAGGATATTTGTTCAGTAACCAATTACCTTAGACAGCCAAGTTTTGCTTCTGCTCACCTTTCAGCTACATCCAGAGCAGCGAGCCCGTGCTCCTCAGATTACCACCTTGACTTCAGTTCAAGTGTTAGGTGGGACACAGTTGATCCGTGACAGTCAGAGTTGTCCCCTCTTCCTGGGAGGGCCACTCTTTTAAAAATATTTAATGACATTTGTGAAACGGCATAATTCAGAGTGAGTGTCCTAGACTTCAAAGATAATTAACAAATATAGAACTGATCAAGAAATAAATAAAATGGGTGGAAAAAACGCTCAGAATTTCCCATGGAACAAAGTAAAACGCAATTCACTTGGGAAGAACAGAGCACTGGGAGGGATTCTTGTGTATTTTTATAATCTCATGGCTCTGAATATTTGGAAAATGTTCAAAAAGAATTCATCCTAATTTACATTTTAAAAGTACATTCATGCTGAGGCCTTTGTATAATGATGGACTTTACAGCAGCAGTCCTGGCTTAATGGTCTTTCACTCCTAGTACTGTACCTCTGTTCTGAAATGTGGAAGCCCTGTAAGCTCCCTGTCATGGAGAAAAAGGAACAGGGAGCAAGACTTTCCCTCTCAGTATTTGAGATCTTCAAAATGTAGCACACATACTTTTGGCAATAAATAAAAAAGCCTTAGCAATAAAACTAAGACAAAGACTTCCATACAATAAAAACATGTATCTTCAAGTATGGGAAACGTAAGGGTTTGAATACAGGATCTCTTGGAGGGAGAGGGGAATGAAAGGCCAGTGATTTACAAACAGTCCTTTCCAGATCAACAGTACCACAAACAGTGATGAGGGAAAGGAAACGCACACTGCTACGTCAGCTCTGCTGGATACCCCGCCATGCTGATACCCTCAGGCCTTGAAGGGAAAAAGTCTCTTT
Source organism: Atrichornis clamosus (assembly GCA_013400975.1). Taxonomy (NCBI): domain Eukaryota; kingdom Metazoa; phylum Chordata; class Aves; order Passeriformes; family Menuridae; genus Atrichornis; species Atrichornis clamosus. The sequence continues at coordinate 121,414 of WBMZ01009045.1, forward strand.
TCTCTCTGCCAAATGGCTTCTCCAGAACTCAGCCAAGGCAGTCAGGCTTAACACAGGGGAGATTTCTGCCTGGGGTACTGCACAGCTACAGGTTGAAAAGATGAAAACGCAATGCCAAAAGAAAGAACCAGAGACTGTGGAGTTCATCCAGCACTGTGCACTTATGTAGCTGAAAAGCTCAGCGCTCACTACTAAATACATCCCCAGTCCACACTATGGAGCAGTGAGTGGTTTCAAACCCCAGTGCTGGCAGCAGGAGCAGTGGGTCCTGGGCACTCTGGGCTTCCCAGGATCAGGTCTATGCCAGAACACCGCACACAGACAGCTTGAGTCAAGCTTGCCATCGTCTGTGGGGCATGGGTATTTCTGGTTTTGAATACATCAGTTCCTTTGTGCTTTTACATAGACACTAAATGAAATTATATACTGAACTACAAAACTGTGCTTGTCTCCAGGCTCCAAAAGCTCTTCAGTTACCCTTTCAGCAAAGTCCTTGAAACCCAAAATAAGTAGTTTGGCTCTTTTTCAGGTCTTTAGATTTATTTCTGACATTAAGGGTTTGCAAATAAGAGATCTGAGATTTCTCATGTATTTGTACTACTCTGTATGAAGCTTTTTCCTCGCAATTTTAGATCTTTTATTAACATAACACTTATTTCACTATTGCATTCACTCAGATGTTAAAGTCCTTATTAATGCAACAGAATAATTGCTGATACTTAGAGAAGACTTGTGAAAGCTTATTAGTGACTACACGTAAGCCAAAAAGCAGCACTAGGATTAGAAATATTAATAACATGTAAGACTTAAGACCACAATGTTCTCCTAGGCAAAAATACTGATCCAGACTCTGTCTTTTAAAGATAGTATGTAAAATTACAGAACTGCACAGAACATGGAAAACAAACATTTAAGAAGAACACGCATTTTGGGCTAACATATTTCAGTTAAAATGGCCAAAATGATCAGTTAATTAGATATCATAATTTATAACCAAAAGTGAAGTTACACACATCTTGATGGATAATTTTTCTCTTCTGGTAAAATAAGAGATTTAAGTAAGAGAAGAAATGGAAATGTAAGGGGCAGGATAGGAGTGCAAATCAGAATATATTTCCACTGAAATTGCTTCTGTTAATGATTAACTCACTCAGGTTATTTCCAGTAGAATATTTGTACTAGTAACAGTGTCAAAACAGACTCCAAATCAAAGTCTTCTCTTTTTGAGTTTTCATTGGTGCTTTTTGCTCTATGTCCATGTATCATAAGATTATCAACATTTAAATTAAAATTTGACTTTTTTCCCAAGTACAGCACATCTATCTACAAAGATCAGATGTTTAAACAATGAAATGTTAATTCTTCTCTCAGCAACTCTTTAATGTTTTAATTTTCTACAGAGTTGGTCTGAGCCTTGAGTAAGGAACTGCTCAAAGTGACTGAGGCAGCTGACATTTTTTGAATGTCAAAACAGGGTAAAATTTTAGGAGTTCTGGGAAAACAATTGAGAATCAAGGCTTAACATTTTATTGCATTTTTTAAAAGATAAATACTGGGTTTTCTCTCTATTTCCTCAGTTACAAGTTTCGTTGAAGGTAGCAGGATCTGAAATAACTTGTTTACCTATATTTGCTACTGCTTTCATTCTGCAGATAAAATATAAATATTTATTATCTGGGTTGCATAGTATTGGGGCTGCTGTTGACAACCCCAAATGTGGCTTGGCAATAACGTGGTTAAAAAAGAAGGTTGAAAGGTTACAAAAAAAAAAAAAAGACTGGCCTTATAATGTGTCAACATCAGATGGGTCATTTTTTCATTTCAAGAAGCTAACATTACAGAAATCGGAGCTAAGCAGAATGAACCTTTAGCAAACAAAGTCAGTACTTCACAAGATATATATGAGTTATGTGAAACCACATGAGATATTGGACAGTGGATATAAGAAGCTGCTTGCAAATACAGATCCTGCTTTCTACGCTTCATGGTTTCCTAAAGAAAAGGACAAGCCTGATGGAAGCATGCTGAGGCAAAAACCAACTTGGGCTCTGAGCTGAGTCAACTCTGAACTGACTTCTGATTGAGAGGCATGCCTAAGTGGTCTCTGATAGCAGGGGCAGTTTTTGGCATCATGGAACTCACTAAAAAGCCTGATTAGTACTTGTTAACGTTTTTAATAGTCCACTGGAATTAAACAACCCCCTTCAAAATATTCTTGAAATACTGGTTATTCCAATGAACAATTGCCGCTCTCAGTTCGTTTCCATTGGCGTCAGGTCCCTGCCATAGGGGAAGCAGGGCACTGGGACCCTGATCAAAGGCATTCCAACTGCTGCCACTGGACATTTCTTTCCTGCAGCTCTGCAGTTGCATCTCCATACAACAAATACCTGCAGACTTGCAAATGCTCACAGATTTTACAGGCCCCGTGCTACAAAATCAGTTTATTGTTTTCCAAGGGGAGATCTTCAATGGTGGCAACTTTTACCAAATCTGTTTTCCTAGTGCTTCTTTTACAAGCAGCTGCGGCTGAAACATTCCTTCCACTCTCTTCTCCTCCCTCGCCCCCACTTCCTCAAGGAAATTCCATGGGATCACCATGCCTCTGGCCCCACACTGCAACAAAACTCTCATCTCCCAGGGGAGAGGGAGCTTGTGCAATCACTGGATCCTCACATCTGCAAGCACAGGGCAAACAGAGTTCCTTCGTCCATCTGTATTTGTATTGCTTGTTTTTTAAACAATGTGCTGAGGGGAACTGCTGATAACTGTTAGGCTAAACGAAATACTGAGTTTGAAAAACTCCAGTCTTTGCTTAATCACAAAATGGAAGGAGAAAATTAAAACTATATTTGTTTTAAATTTGAGGCATCTCAAGAGACCATCTGCATCTGGAGGACAGGACAACTTTTTTACTTTTCTCTCAATTACAATTTCCCCCAAAATACCTATGGGTCCCTAACGACATTCTAAAAGAAGTCATTATTACAAAAAATTACCCTGGAACTTCTCAGAGAGGATTTCAGTGTGGATTTCATTTTCTCATGAATGTAAAGCTGTCTGAACTTTATTTCTAGCTAATTAAAGTACAAATATTGAACGGACAATAGAGAATCTTCCTTCACATCGTGCTAGGCTAGACACTTGATAACATGACTGCTGAAAGCAGTTGCTAAACAATAAAGGAAATGATTATTTAAACCAAACGTCACATCTCCAGGCCAATCACAATTCCCGTGGCACACCACACAAACACCTTGCCACTGGCTGTGGAAGTCAAGCCCTAACAAAAAGGAGCATTTCAGCCTCTCTATCAGGCCTACATCTCTGCGGTGCATCTGGCAAATGGAACATACAAAAACAAATACTATTTCTTTTCAGCTGCAGAAAAGGAATATGTATTTTTGACAGCAACCTCTTAAAAGATCATCAGCTAAGACAGAAGCCAGCAGAGCCGGTTTACATACCACAGTGGCAGGCAACTCTGACAGTTTGTCTGGCTGAGAAAATGGGTGCATCAGCTGGGCAGAACACAAGAGAGATGAGGTAAATCTGGTCCCGGGGTTCCTGCGGGTGTTTCTCTACTGTGTTCCACTCCACCGCGTGCCCGCACAGGCAACAGCACCGGCACAACCACCGAGCACACCCTCACCACCCTTGGGGGTACGTTTGCTCTGAAGAGCAAAACTGAGTGAAAAGTGCAGTTAAGGAAAATCTACTGCAGATAATACAAACCCCAAACCATGCCACAGACCTTGCAGAGGGAATAAAGGAATATATAATGCTGGTACCATACAACAGAGCTGAACAGTACAAATAACAACCTGCTCAATTACTAAAGAATCTATCTCCTCCTGGAACCAAAAGATATTCTCTAAACCTGGTGTTACTTATTTAGACAGGTATGCAACAATACCACTTTAAAAAATGCATACATAACTCTAAAAGAAGAAATTTGCAGAGGGCTTCTTTCTACCCTAAAATAGAATAGATAGACTCCTGCTCCAATATAATCAGTATTAATACTGTCCTCAAAGTGAACCATTTCAAAGACACTGATGTATCACATTTAATTATATGACATGAAATCATATTCCACATAATTATGAATGCAATACTTCACTGCAGCCGACATAGAGAATAAAGGAGAAAGGAATGAAGAGAAAATACTTTAAAAAAGAATTGGAGAAGTTAGCTTTGAAAACTTCCATTCCACTTTCCCTTACCCACCCTACCTATTTAAAGGGGTTGTGTTCACGTGGTACGACATTTCCTTAGACTGAACTAAGCAGCAGTGACCTGTCCAGACCACTCTGTCAATGAGTTAAATGCAAGAGATAGTCAGACTATTTTCTAAAGTCCAGTCTTTTTCTTCTAATGAGATAGGCTGAGTAAAATCAGTAAATTTCTTGCTTTTAAGTGGCCGCAGTGCTGCCAGCTCCCTGCTACAGTAAATGTTTGAGCTCCAGTTCACCACTTTTCAGTCCGAGTGTGTTTGAAGGAGATGGGAAATGGCAACATGGGAGAGGTGACAATTACACAGCAAGCAAACAACGTGGAAATATTAATATGCTAATGGCTGTCACATTACAATGAAAATACATGTTTTATTAAGAGCAGGGAGTTGAAACAACTTTTAAGTCATCTGGCCTCAAAACTGGGATACATTGGAGTATATAACTAAGTAAGTCTTTAAAACAAAGCTGTATATCACGTCTGGCTTAAGTGTTTCAAGAAAACCATTAACCAGCCAGTTGTTTTAGCTATGCCTGTGTTTATGATGGTGAATATTTAGCAGGGAACACTTAAATTACTCTCTCAACAAGACAGGTGATTCCAGAATGCAAATATGCAAAGGCAGACACTGCAAGGTTCTGTTTTTGTGTTCTGGCCATCCTGGCACCAAACAATGGCCTGTCGTGGTAATCTTTTATTTTGTTACCTTAAAGCAGCTGCTTTCCTGATTGTAATTCCATTAAAAACCCACATTACAACCATACAGCGATAATTTAAGCGGAAAGGCCAACTAAGTGAAACTGTCCAGAGCAAAAAGCGATTTCAAAAATATCATATAGACTATGAACAGCTTGATAGAAGCAGCACTGTTCAAGCAAACAGCCTGGAAGGGAGAACACCAAAGGGCAGGCTGGTATGATGACTTATGCTGAACTGAATAGAGGAGAGATGGATTAAGCCTCAAAGCTTGCAATCACACCCTGGGACTGGGGACTGTCAGGAGGATGAAGGGTCTGCTGCATCATCCTCATTTAATGATGTAAATGCCACAAGAGGAGGTCTCTGAAGAAACTCAGCATTACCGAGACACAGTGCTGCAGGCCAGCAAGTAAATCATAAGCAAGACAGTGGAAAGTACAGGGCTTTGGAACCATGTGGCTTCAGCATAAAGGTCATCCTCAGCAAAGCACAGTGCTTAGTGAGAGTCTGGAAAGCACCTAGAAAACATGTCAAAGCAAGTTACAAGCTCTCGACTCAATCTGCTAAACCAAATCACGTAAGTCCCTAATCAGATAAGCACGCTCAACAATTTCAGTGAATAACTGGAATGGATTTCATCTTGTATCTGCAAATCCAGATATTAAATAAGTTAAAAGAAATGACTAAGAGTCACCAAATACAAAAGTACAAATAAAGCCTAAATAATATATTCAAAACCCAAGTTTTTATCATATGGACCTCACAACAGCTGAAGGAAGTATATCAAGTATTGACAACCACACCAGGAGAAGGGAGTACATTTTAGGCATGGCTAAGTTTACCACTGCTTCAGCAACCCCGTCAAACCAGCTCTTCATGCAGAGGTTTGCCCAGTACAGCAGATCTCATGCAATGGCACTCCAGGGTTGTGAAAAGAAACCACACAGCAGAGGCAGGCAGCTTCCTGCAGGCTTTCCCAAACCTCACTGGCTCCTTTCCTTCACTCCTGTCCTTCTATTTAGCTGATTGTTCCTGTCCAGGCTCCCACAGAAAAGACAGGCTCTGTGGGCCACTGCATCGACTGCTTTGCTTACTCCTGATGGGAAGCTCTTGTGGCCAGGACTGACTGACGTCGTGTCCCCCTGACACTCCTCCGGTTCTGGGCTGACTGTTATGACATCCTTGTGACAAACAATACCTACTGTAGTCTTCCCCACACTTCTGCCTCTGGCACAATTGATATGAAGAAATTTGTTTTCTCAACACAGAACTGGAGTAGCAGGCTCAAGTTTGAATGAACTATTCAGAAACACGGCAGCTTCATTTCCCACTCAAAAGCCAGGAATACTCTCTGAAAAACAGCCACACTCCCAAGAAAGCTCTCACAACAAAAACATAATGTGTTCTTTTCAACTTGGGAAAGAAGAAAAAAGCTTCACCTAATAGAAAAAAGAAAGAACCAATCAGATTAAGGTGGAGAAAGATTTGTAGACACATCTACTGGCAAATTGTGTTCTTGCCAGGAAAATACTTTTCCACAAAGCTGGTGAACATTTGTTCACTGTGTTCAGAAATACTGCACAGCTGTGCTACAACAGGAGAGCAAGCCCAACACTTCCATAATTTGATAAGATGTTTCTCTAGTGATTCACCAAAAATAATTAAACAAAATAAAAACATGGCCAAAATTAGCACTGCTAGTTTTCATGACAAGAATTAAAGCAAATACTGACTAAAGCAAACAAAAGTCACAGAGTAACATAACTCCTCACACAAGAATTCCGTAGATTATTGTACCCTGGATTCTGAGGGATTCTGCCAAAGCCGTATTTCACTATAATAAACATCATTGATAGTAACTTTTCTGTAGAGTATGATACAAGTCCATGATGATCAGAGGGAAAAATCTCTGCAGATGGGATGTTTCTGGTACTTGCAGTGACAATGATTTTTTCAACCATTATTTCCTCAACCCACAGGGGTTTCTCTGTCTTGTCTGACATCAGCCAAAAGATACAAAACAAGCCTGTGACCTTTTTCTGTACATCCACTGAAAGATGCTTATTGCCAACTTGCAAGTTCATTTCTACGATACGCAGAGCAGCCTTTCTATCCTTCCTTAGCATCAAGCACTCCCATGGACAACCTCACAGGATGGCAAGATCCACTCTCTATCTGGAAACAGAGTTAAAATTACTTTAAAAGCCTCTCAGTAAAATCTTAGGCATTTGGAAAGAGCTAATGAAAATATTTCAGAGACCTGAAGTAAACAACAGTTTCTTCATTGACTTCTATGTGTCCAAGATTTTATTCACATTTACTTCATATTGTCTCAGTTAAAACAATGATCATGGCAGCTTCACATTCAAGAATATCTTGCCCCCCGTGTCCTAGAAGTTTAGGCAGATTTATAAGAAGAAAACAGTTCAAATTTGAAACTTTTTATGATCGATGAAAGCGGATTACTGTGAACAGGGAGTGAGCTGTCATTTCTATCTTACTACTGAGGCAAGTTAGTTGCTAAGGGACTGTGTTGCCCAAGCCTAAAATTTCTGGTTCCTCAGCAGAAACGGAGAATTTTGAGACAGTCTCCTTTCCTCTTAAGAGGCTTAGGAGGGAAATATCTCACAGGAATAAATGCCACAACCTTCCAAGTCTGTAAATTCACATCAGAATTGATTTATCAACTTCATGGCTGAACTTCTTATCTGTTCTTTATTTATACAATTCATGCTATTCCAACTACAATTATATATTGAACAGCAACAAAATTGGAATCTTTGGCTATCCAAGAGGAAGACGACCAATTACAGCAAAGTATTGAACGTATTTTTTTCTAGGCTGTTCATTCATCAATGACATCTGAGACTGTGCAAACCAAAATGTCTTCAGAAAGAGATTAAGGAGCTATAGTAACCGCTGCACAAATAGTAGTTACTGGGGCGGCTCCGGTGCAAAATAACCTCAGCTCTGTCCTAACATAACATGAGTGCACAGGCCAAGGTTTCTTCATCAGTTCAAAAGACAAAAACGGGAAGGAAAAATCCACTTCTGTAAAACATGCACTTGCAACAAAAATTCAAGTTACAAGAGGTCATTGTCACATGGGAAGCTGTAAAAATGTTTAATTTATCATCAAGTCTTTTCACAGATTGATTATCTATTATTTTCTCTGCAAAACACAAGGATTTCATTTGCTGTTGGAAAAATGAGCAAATAGATTTTTTTTTTCTTGAAGGACCTGAAAGCAAGCTGTATTTATTATAATACTAAGATGACCTATGCATGACTACTATCCTGAAAGTCCAGTTTAAAAAAAACCAAACCAAAACAAAACAAACCAGAAAATCTTCTCTATAAATTCCATATTAGATTTTTTGCAATATTCAAAATCAAAGGTACTTCATATAAGCTTGGACCCAAAAATTACAGGTTTTCCTAGATAGTTTTCTTACTTGTGTTGTGCTCTATTTTTGTATATTCCTAGTTACTTTTCTGCTAAAAGGAACATTAAACTATTTTAAGAATCTCAGACAGTAACGTTATATACAAACCTTAATAATTCTTCAATCATTCAAGATAGATTTGGATGTTTTCTTACATGTAGTATTGAAAATTTAGCTGAGTAAATTTGATTTCAAAATTATCCAGATAGTGCACTATAAATTTCAGATGTACTAAGACATTTTAAAAATTCAGCAAAACACTTAAGGCAGGTGATTTTAAACAGTGTATAAACAACCCAACTGCATAGTCTCTTAACATACAACCCGTCTTTGAAAGTAGGAGGCATGCGCTGCCGTAAAAATTAAAAAACAAAACCAATAACTCACATAAGCAAAAAATCTCGTTAACAACATTGCCTGAAAACCCTTCTCTAAGCCAAGTCTACTCAGAACTTCAGCCACTAGAGAGGATTCTTATGTGGATCAACTACTTTTAATCATAAAATAACTGTGCAGTAAAGTACAGCCATAAATTAGTCTGAAGCTGGGATAAGCCTTCAAATGCACACTATAGTTTGCAGTGATTCAGAGCAATTACCCAAGTTTGTATCAACAGATTATCTGAGTAGAACAAAGACTCTATATAGGTACTCAATAGCAAGTTTCACATTTAGGTATTAATTTTAATTTATCTGTGTTTTCAACAGCATCAAGCAGCACTACAGGTAATCATAAAATTTATGAAAGCAGTGGGTTGCTTCAGTTTACCACTGTATTTCCACTTTCTTTGCTTCTCCAAAGTGTCAAACAATCTTTTCCTTCTGATTGCCAAGTTAGTTGAAACCTGCCACCATACCACAGCACGAGGGTGTTTGTTTATGAATCTGTTTTTCATCCCTCATAATCCAAACACTCGTTTTGTTTACCTACTATGAGCTTTTAAGGTATGACATTATAATTTACATTTAAACATAGTACTTACGGTTGGCATAATTTTACCAGGTCCTGATCAGTGGTGTTTGGAGGCAGTGCTCTGATGTAAAGGTTAGTTTTACTTAATTGATCCCATCCTGAGTTGCTGCTGCTACTACTGTTGTTATTACTGCTGGTGGTGCTGGGACTAGGAGGAGCCATTGGGTGGGCTGGCACAATGGACTGCTGCAAAGGAAAAAGTGCGTTAGAGTCAAGTACAGATAGCAATCACAGCATGCACATCAGCTCAGCCTACAGCAGCCTGTTTACCATTTGGAGTGCTGTGTTGAATCTGTTCCTAGTTACCCGTGGATTTTAAATACAACTGCTTTCACACCACATTCGGGACAGAATCCACAGGTGCATTCTAATATACCCAACCACCATTTGATGCAATCTCAATGCACGACACAGGGTCAAATCATATATAACCTCCACCGAATACTACTCGTAGGATTTTATCACTCTTCTTTGTGTCATTGGATGTGAAAATGAAATAGGAAATATTGTTCCTCTAGGTTCTAGCAGGTACAAAGTTTATATCACTGTGACTGTTTCACGTGTCAAATTGTGGCAGACACAAAGACCATGCTCTTTCCTTAATCTATCCAAATAGACAAAAATAATTAGAAGCCTCTTTTCTATCTCTTATGGCTTTTAGTACTTCACACAATACTGCCATTGTTTTTTTAATGGTAGAGAGGGAGCACAGATAGCTTGAGGACCAGACTTTAAAAGAATTGTACGCCTTGGCAGAACTTTCATACTGCCGCCAACCTACATATTTGTGGATTACTTCAAGATTGTCAAGAAAAAGATCATATATAAAGGTAAAAAGTCCAAGTTTCGAAAGGAGGAAAGCATATAAGCACTTCTACCTAGTCCTCAAGGTGTCTAACGCTGTTGCTCTTACAATCAGACCCTAATAGAATATAAAAACATCCTAGAGCAAATCTGCAGCAGAGCAATCGTTTGCATTAACAACTGTATAGCAAGGCACTGTACAAAAAGTACTATGAATAGGGCTGTGGTGTTGCAGGAGAGGTATACTTCAACAAATATACTAGAGAACTGAACTTGCCTGTAAACATTTGATGACTACATGGTTTTCACTGGCAAACTGGCTGCATGTGACCCATTTCCTGCAAAAGCCTGAGCTTCCCTGAGAAGCTCATAGCAAAGAACCAGCCCGTGAATGCAGAGGAAAGGAATAGTAGGGGCAAAAAAAAAAAAAAAAAAGGAATATAAAGTGAGATGTCAGTGCAGACTCACTTGTTCCCACTCTAGTGCCATCCTCCTCGTTGTATTAGTACAAACAGTTGTACAGCCACAGACCGAACCAAAAAACAATTTTCCCTGATCTGGTACACCACATGTGGCTTTGCACTACGCAAAAGCTTTGGCTGTCACAAGGCAGGGAACAGGAATGTGAAGGCAGAGAGTAAAGGATTAGAGTTTACCTCTGTTTAAAGCACCCATGAAACTACAACTTTAATTCACAAGAAATGCGAAACCATTTTGGAGATAACCTCAGGAAACTGGAATGAAATTGTGAGTGGGAGAAAAATACAAAGGCATGCCTTTTATCAGATACTTTATGATAATTATATGTTTCTATTTTGTATTTCCCTAGGAAGGTTTTGAAATCTTCCAATTTGGCATGTTGCAAAGTTTATTATGCAGCAATAATGGCCTGGAACAGTCAACTGTAAGACTTGCTACAAAATCAACATTGATAAGTAGTAACATTGTTGCTGCACAATTTAATTGAAATGAAAATTACCAAAAAGAATGAAATACAGTCCTGACCATTTAACACTTCAAAACTGAATATCAATATTTCATTGCCATAGGGTTAGAGGTTTTTTTGTTTTGGTTGTTTTTAATAAAGATTTTTAGAAACATCAAATCTCTTCCAAAATATTTGTACTTGGAACTGAAGCACTGATCTAGAATTTCTTCCAGGGAAAAAGATTAAACACTCCCTTCCAAGTTTGCAATGGAAACATTGACTGATTTTAACAATAGCAGCACAAGTCAGTCTGTCAGACCACTCTGCTTCCAGTAACACCAGACAATTATTTTTAGGGTTACAAGCAATGCAGAATGACAGAGCAACTAATTTCAAAACATTTTCACAACAGAACAAACTTAGTCTGGCACAGTTATAGTCTCTTCAAAAAGCCTTCAGTGGAGTTCTCAAAATGCAAACAGTGATCAAATGCACAACTGCTCAGCTCATGGTTTCAAAATGCGCACGTAGAGCTGCCAGAAACTCCACATACACATACCTGTCTTCATCTAAACTGGTAACTACAATTGAAGGCTAAGAGCCTCTATTAAGTTTTACAGTATCTTTGGTCTGGTTTTGCTTTTACTTCTTACAATGTTTTTCCCTTAAAATCTGTTTTTCAATGTTATCAAGAACTGGAGTTTTGTAAAATTTTGTCACCAGCTGGCCAAAGGCAGGAGAGGAAAATGTGTGTCTGTGTGTAGAGAGAACAGGAATCCTAACTGTCTGCCTGTAAAACATAAACACTCCATTCTGAAAAATTTAACTTTTATTTAAACATGAAGATGTTCCTGTGCTAGTGGTCACATCCAAACGTGATGGGAATGTAAATGGGACTATAGTTGTCTTCCTAAGTTTACACAGAAGGTTTTACACTGCTTCCACAGAGACTCATACCTTTACAAGCCCTAAAGGCTTTACAAAATCCAACGCTGGGTGTACTGCAGCTGTCAAAGCCTGCAACCCCAAGACAGACAGCCATATTAAAGGGCCAGTGACATCTTAAAGTCATACAATTTAAACACATTTTTTACATTAAAACTTAATTTTAAAATCTGAATCACTCTTTCCGCTCTGTTCCTCATTGATGACTACTTGTAAAAACTAAATTATAGAGGTTCCTCTGTTGTTCAAAGGGGCCTTTTTTTTCCAGTTGCTCTTGCTGCAAAGGGCTGGTCGGCACCGCAGCCTCGACGCCGTGACCGCGCTGGCGGAGCCTCCTACGCTGACAGTGCAGGCCAGGAGAAGAGTTTTTCTGCTGGTGTAGTTGCATCACCTCCCCAAACAGCATCAGCTAAGCTGATAAAAGCTCTCTTCAGCCGGCACAGCTGCATCCACACCTGGGCTTTTGCCAACACATTGATGTCAGTGAGGATGTATGACTTTTTTCCACACCCATGGCTGATACACAGTGCTTAGCTGGCAAGACATTCTGCAGTGGAGACCTGGCCAGTTTGGGGTTGTTTGTTTAGAAGCAGCTTTCACAAACATTAAGTGAAAGCTTTGTCTAAAACCTGAAATTAGATTTGAAAAGTTTTCTTTTTACAAACAGTAGTTTCTGCTGCAAAACATACCAAAAGCTGTTCTAAAGTTTTTATCATATGGACCTCACAACAATTTGCAATATTGTAACATACACAAAAATATATTTATTAGTTTTTCTTTTTAATCATTGTATCTTGCATTAAAACGTGGTACAGAAGGATAGGAGGAATAAATGTAACAGACCATCATTTCTTGTGACAATATTCCTGTTCACAAGAAATACCACTGTCGCACCAGTTTGACATTTCCTCCGTAGTTTGCACTCTGAAAGGTAATTAGTGATCGTTCTTTTTACACAGCAGTTTCCTTCCTGTCATCCTCAACAAACATCTAAGCAAAAAAGGCCAGTGACATAATAATCACCCCATCTGCACTATGATCACTCCACCCCATTCTGGAGGCAGCTGTGAGGAACCCCCATCACCCTTGCCTGATCTCTGAGGGACCTTCCCTCCAGCCCTCCACAGCAGTGGGGAAAGCCATAGGTACTTTTTAGTAAAATGAAAAGCTCAGTGACTGAACAGTCCCCATGAAGTGCCTTAAAACAAGGAGAATTGTCTGTCTGAGTTTTCTTCTCAATACAAATCCCAAATGGGAATAATCACAAGTACTGAAAAACAACTGGAGAATATACTCATCCTATATGAGCCATTCCTGTCTTATAAACCGCTCTATGCTTAAGGACTGGAAATACGTCAGAGCAGGATTTTGTCTGCCAGGCAGGAGAAAAATCTCTTTGCTGTCAACAGGAAAAAGACGACACCAAACCAAAATGGAATAACCCCAAGAAATTTCCTTTGACCTGGAAGTTGAGAGATACTGATCCTTGCTGCCTCCAGACTACACAAGTCCAACAGAACTTCAACAAGCAGAAGATAACTTGGATAATGGCTGCCCCTAAACAGAGCATGATCATTATGGTACCAATCTATTTAAATCTCTAACTTTGTGTCAAAAAACCATGTATGTGAAGTTACATAACAAGCTAGCATTTAATCATGAGCTTAATCGCTCAGCTAAAATTCCTGATGGGAAAAGTACCATGACTTTTAATAACAGAGTTAGTTCTCACACACTCACTCTCAATTCAAACCGTAAGTTGCAGTATACATTAATTTTGAGATTTAGACTGAACTGCTACCTGGATCATCTCATATCAAAATCTCAGTAGTGTTTCCTAGCTTTGTTCAGGTGACCAAGCTACAGGTACCTGTTTACCCTGCATGACTTTGCCTGACCTCCCTGGATTTGAAAACAGCACCTTCAGTAACTGGCATTGAAATAAAAATTACCATACATTTTTGTGGATGTGTGCAACAGTGATAAAAAATATTAAATTACATGAATCTTGATTTTGTTAATATATAATTGGGGCTTGTTTGTTTAATTTATTTATTAATGTACCTAACACTTTAGGTTATAGAGAGCTTTACATGTGCAATGAAAGCAAGGGCTCAGGAGAATAGAAGATGCCATATATAGTGAAGCAAGACACTGCCACACTTCGTGCAGAGCTTAGGAAATAGGAAGTTGTTTGGAATTAAATCATGTCACTTGCAGAAAGAAGAACCCCAAGTGTTTAACAGAAATGGGCGTTCACCGATGAAGACAGTTGCTTTATCACCTTTCTTTAAGTAGGGAAATATTAAAGCTTGATCACTTACTCTAAGCTGGCAAACTGATGGCTGCAGGGGAGATGCCATTCTGAGTGTCCTGCACTATTCTGTTTCATGTTTTTCCTCATCATGTCTGAAACATTATGGCAAGCAAAACTGAATTTCTGGAGGCCTTTCCAAGTCCAATTCTCAGTGGATGCGAGTCAACTGATAGAAAGCGAAAGATATTCACACCTCCTGCCTTAGAGTTTCTTCAACTGTTGTTCTTCAGTCTGTAAGCATTTGGTACAGGAAGACTCAGCAAGCGAATCTAAGTATTTTCAGGATGATATCAGTATAAAGAGTATCTCAGAAGATCCAGACTCCTGTTGAAAGTCTCCTCAGGCAGAAAAAAACCTCTGAAACCTGCCCCCTTTTTCTCCTTGAAACCACCAACCTTAATTTCTCTTTGCATGGGTAAAGAATCTGATCTCATAGAGACACTGTAAGAGTCAACAGGACTATTCCAGCAAGGGCTGGTTCACTGCATAAGGCTGAAACCATGGATATCGTGGTTTGTGATCATAAAGAGCTATTTCCGTACCCAGGATCCAAGCCTATTCCCTCTTCCTTTAGATGGTGATGACAGGAGTTAAGTGCTCCAGCCACACGGAGCAGAAACAACTACTGGGAAAATGCAGGACCCTGAGGATGGAGGCTGGCATCAGACAGAGACTCTACCTGTCACAAAATATCACAGACGGCCCGGAAGCACCTGGAGATACAGCCCTGAGTTTCTCCCTAAAAAACCTCTGTAAATGTTCCATATCTTGGCAGGAAAGAACTATGCCCCAAATACCACATTTGGGATTACAATAATGATGGACTGCAATAAATAGGTAAAAAATTAGGTACTGAGAAAAATATCATGCTGAACAAGGAAGCCCCCTTACCTTGAATTTTATTTCTTAACATGTAAGTTTTAAGAGGAGCTTTGCAAGATAAAAATATAGGGTTATACCCTTTTTCTTGTCTGTATGTTACAGCCAAGTCCTATGAAAATTATTTTTCTAAATACAGGTAACAGTCTTCTCCATACTGAAAGGAAACAAAAACATAGGTGGGCATCACGTATCTATGAAAATAATAATGAGTTATTTTCACTCTGATTTTCTTTCTTCTTTCATTCTGATTTTCCTTCTTCATTGTGTATTAACTAATTTGAACCAATCTGCCTGTAAGAAAAATGTTTCTGGCAAAATCCAGGGAACCGTCAATGGCTTTTTTCTGAGCCATTTAAAGAAGCTCTTCTTGAAACACAGAAATGCATGAATGAGTAGGTATTTCTCTTAACTTCTTTTTAAAAGATCATCATCCAGAATGGCTCTATCAGCAATGAAATAAGACAAAGTCTAGCATAAACCCCTAGTCATGGCTCAGATGCTCCTAACAATTTCAGTTCTAGACTATTCTGATTATAACCCAACCTCTCTCCCCACTGAGCTATTTTGCTTCCTTTCCTCAGATCTTACAGTAACATAACAGGACTGAACTTGTTCTCAACAGAAAGCAACAATTACTAACAACGCAATGTACAGAAGTAAACCATTCCAGCTTGTTACAAAATGTCACATTTTCTTATTTTTACAGGAAATTGAACCAACGTTATTTAAATTACACATATCAAAGCTTAATAGAACAGCAATCATGTTAGTGATGAAAGAAAGCTCAAAATCTATTTCCTTTTCATGGAGACACTTGAGAAAGTGTGAGCATAATCTTGGCCAAATTGAAGTGTATGACAAAACCCATACTGAAGCTTCTGAACGGATTTTTTTTTCTCCAAGAATAGTGTGTGGAGGTTTTTTCATTATTATTACTAAAAAAAAAAAGCTTTCTAACTTGGAGATGGCAGAAGAGGTGGTAACAACAAAGCAAGCAATGATGCAAAAAAGGTCCTTCTGGTCCAGGTAGCTCTTCTAGAGCCTCAGTGATAATGAAAAAGCTTCAAAGTTCCCAGGAACTCACTCACTCCCATTGACTTTATCCCCGTCAGGGATTTTTAAGTGCTCCACTGACTGATTCCCCTAGTTCAGAAACAAAAGGTGCTGGATACACAAAACCAGCCACACCACAGCACAAAAGGTGTCACAAAGGAGAGCAAGGGGAGTGCTGAACTGGGCTATGTCCTGTTCCTTTCCAGATGTACTGAACCCTTTTCCCTTCCACCTGCTCATTGTGAATCACAGCATGCCTCTTCCCTCTCAGTTTTATACCTGGGTTTCCTGGACAATCCCCTGAAACAATACATGCGTACCATGCTCTAGCCATGACAGAATTATAGATACATGTTAAGCAAAATATTTCAGTTTTCGTTTCTGAAATTTGAACAAGTTGAGTAATCCAACAGCTAGGTCACACTAAAAGAATCTAAAAAGAAAGTCAAGATGCTGAAGTACCTGAAGAAAGAGAGCATGGCACTAAGATCTACCAGACAGACAAAGCATGTACATGTTTTTGTGGTTAGCCCTTCATTGAGCAATAGACACAAAAGAATTCACTGCCAACTTCCCTCTTGATTCTAATACATACACAGGCGTGTTTCCTTCAGTGAAACCAACCAAGGCTTTTACTCAGAATCTGGAAAGTACAGGGTACTGAATATCTAGACTACACTGAAGTTTTTGTTCCAGCCAGAGGATTCAAATTACAATTAGAAGAAAACATATCCATTTTCAGAGAGGTTTAACTTGCATACTAAGAGTTTATGCAAGCCCGTGGAAGGTAGCAAGTCCAACACATGACACTGAATACAAATAACAAAAAATGCCCCCCCTTGCATTACATATCTGTTGATACATTCCAATAGCAGGGTATAAAATTCTTACAATGTTCTCCACAACAGGAAACATTCAAGATATCACTGGTAGGAGAAATGCTTCACCTGAAACAGCTATTAACTTCGAAAGTCCTGGGTCATGCAGTAGTTAAGACTAGACCACAGATGGTCACATCAGAGCTGGCAAATCACATAGAACTCACAAGCAGTGAGCTCACTTCAATGGCAGCTCAGAAGACAGTACTCATGGAATTTAAGTAAGCTTTTCATAAGCATTAAGAGGTTCATAGTGGTCTCTTCTCACTGTATGTAGAACTCTGTTACAGCTTTTATTCAACAGGAAACTCCTGCTCACTACCTCCATTTAAAAACTCCTTGGATGTCAGCAAAAAACACATGAAAAATCAAAGACAAGAACAAGAATTCAGGCAATTGTTCTACTTCATGGAAGTTGTCAAATTCCCAGTATGTTAAAAAACTGTACAGCCAAACTGCAGCTGGCACATACAGAATTTCCATAGTTTTTCTTCTCTGTCAGTCATCAAATGTCTTGCAATTTTAATTTTTTTTAAAGGGCAAGAGGAAGATTCAGGGAATTTCAGAGCAGTTAGCCCAATTTAAACTCCTAGAAATATTCTGCAACAAATTACTGAACAACCATCTTACAAGAATCTAGAAACACAGAAAAAATGACCAAAACCAGGAGACAGAATAGATCTGCCAGAAACAGATAGCATTAAAAAAACCTCATTTTTTTCATTGTGGAACCAGCTTAGTGGATAAGGAAGAAGCAGTAAATATCTGGAGATCTTGACTGAGACTTCTGACATCATCCCACGTGGTGTTTCCGTCAGCAAAAAACGGACACATTCCTAGACCAGCAGTTCCATTTCTAAGGAGCTCTGCAGCAGAAAGCGAAGTGTGGACTGGAGTGGAGCACAAGTTAATAAACTCATTAGCTTCTCAGTGTGCCCTGTCAGGCTCACTGAGAGGCGTCATCCATCCTGTTGCTTCCTCCTCCTCCAGTCCTCAAATTCATGGTGCTTCCGAACCTTTGGGTTTTTAACCTCCACTTAATAAGTCAAGTTACCACAAACACTACTGAAGATCAGAAGGTACTCTAATATCTCAAAGTACAAGACAATAGGAATTTCCTATAATTTTTTTTTTTTAAGAAAGAAAAGCTAAAAACAACCAGACATCACCCCTAATAAAAAAATTGTAAAGGAAAAATGGCAATTATGTTTTCTTATTAATAGACTCTGAAAACAAGCATACTAAGTTCTGAAAATAAATAACATGTATTATCTTCTTACTGCACTTAGAGTGTAATGGGAAGAAGTGGGACTTAAACATATGGAAAATGAGAGACATGACTTTATCCTGGATATTTTTTGGCTTCCTTGTAGGAAAATACAAGACAGCAGGTAACCATTTCTCTAAGTAAATCCCACAAAACTAAGCTCTGGTAGTGAGACTTTCCTACATCACATAAGGCAGTTACTTCTGTTCAAAGGACAGACTTTTATTAGAAGAATGCTAATCTCCAGCTCTACTGCTATTTGTTCAACTTTTTTGTCATTATCTGTTGTGAACTTTTACCTCCACTGCCAACAAACGGGGCCATAGACAATATTCAATGTGATCTAAAGCTTACTGCTTTCAAGAACTTCTATTTGTGGTGCTAAAACACTTATTTTTTATGGATGTGGGTAGTTACACTTTTAATTTCATAAAGCAGTAAATATGCCATCTCTTAACTATTAAGGATGCCATCCATGACTCTATTTTGGTGGTTAATCCAGCTACGTCTGTATATCTCATAAAGCTGGGTAAAAAGTAGCACAGTATAGACAGAGATACCTTGGCTTATTCAAGAATTGCCTGAATATCTGTATTACAAAAACTGGCAGTACAGAGAAAAGAAAAAAAAAAAGTATGTTTGGCTAATCTTTAGTTCTTCAAAACAATAGAGAAGGAAATGCTATTTTTTTTTTAAAGATAAAACTCTGCACAGAAGATTCGGAAGTGTTATTTATTGTTCATCCATACCATATTAGACTTTAGATTTCTGATAAATCCTTGCAAGTATTGTCTGTTACTTTAAAAGTGTCATGGGTTTCACAATGCGCACAGAATTTTGCAGCTTTTTATTTCAGCTTTCTAAAAAAAAATTTTTTTTAATTTCCTTTTTATTATTTTCCAAACTCTTGGCTTTTTCCCCAAAAAGTACAATGTCACCATTCTCATCTGGCTGTCCTATCCATCCTCCCTCCATAGACAGCAATTATAGGATAGAAATGGCACCGCATTGAAGATGCATGTCAAAAGAAGCATCTGCTTTTCTGGCAAACTCCACACTGTTGGTGGCATTGGAATTATTGCTATACTGTTTGTCACAGGGTTAGACCACAGATGGCTCTTTTGGCTGACAGGGGATCCGCTGTGTCATTTTCTGTTTATTCAAGTTAAATAAATTGAAGAACTTGTGCCTGACCGTGCATGAGGGAATCAATTCCTATCAAAATCCCTTTGTCTATGATTGCTGATTCCTTATGGGCAGCATACTGCACCCAGCATAGCAGTAGCATTGTTACTGTGAATCCCTCTGTTCTGTTTTAAAGAAGAGAATGTATGTTCTTCCTGGCAGGGCCATTACACTAGCATTTAATAGGTAGCCCAGTCTATTCCTCCTTCTCCTGCTGCATTCTTTGGCAGCATCGATGGAACAGTTGAGGCAGCTGGCTCTGACCCTTTCCTCTGCATTCCTAAATCTTAGTCCCTCTGAGAGACCATACCCTCTCCAGCACAGCCAGCATCTCCAGCTGGAGGAAGAGTGGCACATCAGGAAAAAAAGGGTAGAAGAAACCAGTTTTGTAAGACTTCATCATCAAGACTGAATCTGGATGACCTCATGAACAGGCTCTTTGAGCTGCATAATTTATGCTTCAAAGTTTGTATCATTTTAGATATTTTATCCTTCCTACTCACTTTCCAAGTGTTTTTCCTTTTCTAAGCATCTAATGCATTTCTGTGTCTGCAGGCCTAACTAAAGTAGAGCAAATGTCATCAGCAAAGAACAAGCTGGTGTAGACACACTGCCCGAGTGCAACACAAAGGTTATTGCAATTCTGATACCAAGAAAGTCCAATTCTGTTGCTCAGCAGGTTGTTATATGCCTATGTCAAGTTACAGTTGAACCAATTGCAGTGAAAACAGAAGCATCTTGCATCACTTTCCAGGGGAATTAATGACTCCTCCGTGACCCAAAGAACAGGAAAGCACAGTCCAAGCATCACTGTCCTTCTGAGTTACTCCACTGCAATTATTTCCATAGTCTTTCACAGTATTTGCCATAGAAGTGAGGTCAGCATGATCTGTGCTGGGCTGAAAGTTCCATTCATCTTTTTGCTACTCATTTCTGAAATTTCAAAAGCGCCCTTAGGATTTTAATATCCTGCAGTATGATAAAATGCAGCAGCTACAACTCATTATAATCAACGCATTGAAACAGGACATACACAACATTGCTGGTAAAGGACTAAAGCAAGTCTCAGGTATAACTAGGAAAGCACCTACCTAACAGTGTTAAATACACCAGGATTTCATACCCCACTGCATTTTACACACTACAGGCAAAAATAAGGGAAGCACAAGATACTTTTACAATTATTACTGCAAAGGTTGAAGTGACTATCAACTAAATTTCAACTAAGAGTTTCTGCTAAATTTGTCATGGTATTTTGACATTCAAGGCGTCCATGTTTGAGACCATGTTGCTGCAAGTGGTGTATGTATGCACACACATTATATACATACACATACAAATATTTTATATATCTATATATTTATATATCTGGTCTGACACTGAACTTGTAATTTGCTACAGAAGGGTGACCATATCTCCATGAATGTGATTCTTCTCCATGGCAAAACCACCAAAATGAACAGAAGCAGGTAAGTATTATTAAATTAATAATACAGCCGATCTTAAAACAAGAGCAAGACTCATTATGTAAGGAGTTGTCAGTTTTCTGCACTTGCACATACCGGCCTAGCTCCACACTCACCCAGTGGTTCTGTGTTCATTTGCACAAGCTGAAAATCTGTCCAGAAGTTTTATACATTTCAACATTGTACAGAACTGACAGACCAAAAGACAGAAGTGTATAATGTTGGCAAAACTTTTCAACATAGGGCTTTTCTACAGAGTACCAGAGAGCAAACTCTGCTTTGTTTGCATGCTGCAACAGGTACACCAATTTCTCTGGATTTTAACACGACTGCATGTAGTATGTATGAGACTGCAAATGACATTCCCGAAGTATTACAAATTACTCCCAAGACTCTATGTGGCTTCCCAGAATAAAATGTAGAAGCTCAAATCTCATTAGAAAAGAACTGGAGTTGAACTTCTTTGCTTTTAAAACGTTTGCCTGCTGCATCATTTCCCATTTGGGAGTGGAGTGTGGCCAACCCCATGCCAACCTCAGTACGGCGCCTGGCTGCACTGCCCACAGCAAGGGTGTGACATGGCAGCAGGATTTACCAAAGATATTCATTAATTCAAGTGTATCAGTGCAGTTTCGTGCATGCCAACACCTCCAGGACAGACATGCTCTCAGCTGTGTTCTCACGGAAGCCGATGAACACTGCAGTGCTCTTAGTTTGCCTTATACCCAGAAAAAATGATTTAAAGCAAGAGCTGGGAAAAAGTTGTGTGCAGACAGACCCAACGCTAGCACTGAGGACAACTGTTTCTAAGTTTTTGGGGCCAGTGGACACCGTGCTACTTTTGACATTTCTCAGAGATGATCCTGCCCCATTAGACAGCCATACTAAAGCCCAGCACATCCAACCTTTTTGGCCAAATGTTCACTACAGCATGTTCAGCATAGCTGACATTAAAAGTCCATTTTCTCCAGATGTATGATGTAATACCCACACACAGGAAACCTATGCTCTTCAGGAAAACAGGAGTGGTCCGTCATGCCCAGAACAATTTGTACAACTTTCTCCTATGTAGCGTACAGAGATTTAACCACGCACAGGCACCACAGGACAAATTACAGTCAGTTTAGCCTGACAAAAACAGCTACGTTTAACTCCTAGGAAAGATGGAAACAAGAAGAGCTCATCCAGTCAGTGAATGGTTCAGACAGACACCAAATAACACTTTTCCTGCAGCTGCTATTACTACAAAAAATGCTGCCAAGATGGTACAGACAACTCTAAACATCCCCAGCTGATCAGGAAACACTAGCAGCAGAAAGTGTAGCTTGAAGAGCAGCAAGAAATATTCATAGTTTTTCTCATTTGTCATCATCCTGCCCCTTTGCCCTTGGAAGTGTGCATGTACAAGTATACACACATGAAGCTGTTTAACCTACATTATTTTAGATCTCTGTATTCCATATATTCAAATCTTGAGTTAAATTACAGGCTGTTTGAACACTGCAGACTAAGACAGTATCACATGTTTTTTATTTTTTCCACAAGCCTTTATGACCTGCTATCTTGAAACCATGTGCCACAAAGAATACTAGGAAAATGTTGACATTTGGACAATTTTATCCTGGAAAAGACAAGAAAGTAATAATTTTTGTCTTTAGATATCTCCAGAATCCCAACCTGCAATTGTAGCTTGGTTTAGCTTCCTAGAAGTTAGAGGGAAGCATTTTCTTCTCACATTTCCCATCAGTACATCTTTTGCATCTCACAGTACTCAGTGATTATGCCCTCCAATATATTCTGCTCTCTCCAGATAGACAATTTTTATGCATAGGAGTAAATAAAAAGGAGCATTGCCTCATTTTTTAAAGTAGAATTTCAGATGTTACAGTAATACACAAATCACTTGCTTCATTAGCAGAACAATTCATGGAGCGATCACTTTTCCAGCATCATTTCAGGGAACTGGGACTAGGATACCAGAACACAATGCTTAGTATAGTACAAATACTATTTAATCCCATTCAACTGGAATCCAGCAGAGCTTGTTAGCATTTGCTCAACATCAGTCTCAACAGATCCAGTCTATTTCTAGCAAAACCATTCTGTTACTTAATGAAAGCCAGTTTGGGCAGCACAACTACATCCATGGCCTAGAGATGCTGATTTTTAGGTCTCTTTAAAGCACAAAATTGCTGAACATCAATTTAAGACGATCTGTGGGTGAACTCTTTTGAATTTTAAGCCATAGCAAATAGGAGCATGACACAAATTAAAAGTAGTAGTAGTAAGAGAATCTAACCAATTAGTAAATCTAATCCTCTTCATGTAAAGTTATGAAAAATGTAAATATTTTCCTAAACACAAGTGATCAAGGGCACACAGATGAGGAGCTCTTTCATACATTAAGGCAATTCACTACAATACTGTGAACACAACAAATCTGGGGACTTGATGAAACATAGCAAGAAGTTTGCTAAAATCAGCATAGTACAATCCAGCACGTGAGCCTACTTTTATAATCAGCAGTCTGCTTCTTACAAATAAGGAAACTGGTATTCCTTCAGTAGGATAAAATTCTCAGTGTTGTAAAGGTAGGCAATTAAACGCAAAGATTCATCCATAAAAACAACGGCAAGATTTCCAAGGGCACGTAACTTGTGGTGGAGGTCCCCAGTAAAAGTCTAGCTGCACGTTAGGAATTACTTGTATGCGCTGACCTTTGATGGCCCAAACGTAGCATCAGGTCAACTAACAACAGCGTAGAAAGCTCAAATCTTTCAAACATTACTGATAGGGTGTTTAAACACGGAAATTCAGCCCCTGAAGAACTTGTGAAGTAGAAACAGCACTTTCTGAGATATCTAGGATGTGCAGATAGTGAAAAGGGTGGTATAAGGAAGTCAAAAAGCTTTAACACTGGTGGTTAGATCTGCTGGTCTGATAAGATGGCTTTGGTGCAGTACCAAATAAAGAACAAAGATGACTCTGCTGGTCCCATGGGCAGCTCAGCTTGCAAGTCAACCTTTCCCTCATTTTGGTGGAAAAGATCCAAGTGCAATGGAGGCAACTGCGGACCCACAAAGATGTCAGTTCCAGGAACAGCTTTAGTTGGCATTACAGCCAAAGAGCAGCAGCTTTGCCCCTATGGCTGCTCACTCTCCCTCCTGGTGTCTCCGCCTTGCTCATGAAAGGAACAAGGAGTAAGAAAAAAAAAGAAAAAGGAAGTTCAGACTGCTTCTTTTACCAATGGTGCTGATTCATGAAAGTGGTAACAAAACAACATTAGGCTGTCAAACAATCCAGAACTAAACCAATGTTGCTTTTTCATACACAAAGTAAGACAACTCCAGCAAATACACGTGGTACCTCTGGCTAACTGAGCCTTACAAGTAAGGCAACAAGCAGCATGCACAAACCTGTCTGCTAAATGTAAGTGAAATCCTGTGTACATACCACATGCAGCAATGCTGCTCTGGCCTTAGGGTCAGATTTTCCTTACACCCTTATCTGAAACAAACCCAAGTCAGTCTTTTCTCATTCTTTAAAGGATGATGTTTGGGTAGTCACTTATCACTTATTAGATCCAATACTTTCTGACTGCTGACTTTTTACAAATGACAATCTTGTCCCAAATCCTTGTGCACGCATTAAAAAAAGCTCACATGTTATGACTTTGTTTATAATTTCCTGTTCTTCTTGATTGCTGTAATTTATATTTGAATCATGCAAACAGAAGCGCTGTTCTAACTCACTTCCACAGTCCTCATCAATTTTCCTCACATATTGCCTTCTAATTTAAAACTTCACTCCTGGTTTGAACCAAGAGATAAGACTTTTTTTTTCTTTTGTAAATCACTGTTTTTACTCATGCAGCTACTTTTTAACTCTAACAAACTTTGAATTCTGAGAGAAGACTGGTTTTCAGTGGTCAGGAATATCTTTCAGATGTCTGAAACTCAAGCCAAACAATATGACTTATTCTAAAATTAATATGTTGGTGACTTCACAGGGTATGGTAATGAACGATTGCTTTTACACCCAGAAACTTAGTTCTGAAGTTCAGTTACCAAGACTTAGCAGCTGTATGATTAGCAAATGCAGGATGCCATTCCTTGATGCATCCAAATAGCTGCTGGGGTGAATGTCTGCCTGCACAATGAATCATTATCAATTCTGAAATGAAAAAATACAAGAATTAGATAACACCTAGGAAAGCTTCCAGATGTACTACAAATACAACATTTTAGATAGATGAGAAATTCGACTGCCAAGGAGAACTGGTCCTGGCAGTGCAGATAACAGCCTAACAGACGTGTGAGCCGCAATCACAGAGTCAGTCCAAGTAGTGCTCACAGTGGCCACCAATGCCCTCAGAAGCCCGTGTGGTCAGCAGGCCGTGCGTCCGCACAGCTGGCACAACTGCAGCACCCGCGTGAGACAGCCTCCACCTCTGGGTGGGGAAGAGACACACCACTTGAACCAGGTCTGGTGCTATGTCTGGCTAGAGATGACAAACACTAGTCAGGAATAAACCAGCTCATTTGGGCACAGAGCCCAACACATCCACAATTTTTTAAGTCATGTTCTTGTCCGTGTTACAAGAATTCAGCTGAGGAATCATTCCTCTGAACACGTCAAACAGTTGTAGATGAAGGAAAACACTTTTAATAAGTACACTTGGAATAGATAATTAACTTTAAAAAACTGCAGTGAAAGGGAATCTGCCCAACCAACAGCTAACATTTTAAGATAAATTAATCACTTGCCTCTGCTTACTGCACAATCCCAGTGCTAAGCAACTGCTTTCAGGTTTGTCTTACACTGTGGACAATATCAAGGAATCACATTTTTAAGAAGAACATTCAGCTGCATTTTTCTTAGCGGGCGTTGTACCTTTGCAGTTTATCACTCCACACAACAGTGGGATGTTTAATAACCTTGTAAACCATCACTGGTTTGCTCCAAAAATCACCATAAATTGAAGTGGAAAGACCATGTATTGTATTTCCTTTAAAAAAACCAAAACAACCAAATATTTGAATTTTTAATTTCTGCAATTTAATTAGATCACAAAATTAAAGTGGGACAACAGAATACTAGAATAAGGACTTCCCAGTCAAGGAAAAAAAAAAAGACCAAACTCTAAGGAAGTTAATTTCATAGGAAAGATAAGGCCATAAAACCACTAAAGCTAACTAGATTAAAATTCTGTAAAGTCTAAGCCACTGAACTTCAGTGAATTATTCCTGTTCTCAGTAATATTTTCATGGTTGGCTCTGCCTTTCTGCCCAACGAAGTCTGCTTAGAAATAAACTTAACTATTGCTAACAGGAAAACAACGTTTACTCCTTTCTAAAAGTAGACTCCTCCATAGTTTTGACAGTCCAGTTTCTTGCCAAAATGAACTTTGCCATTGTGATTAATCTGGAAATATCAATAATAGTACTCACGTGAACATTCTCATAGACTGTAAAGAAACTACTTGCACATTAAGTGACAGATTGAATTTGAACATGGAGTTTTATCATTCCAAATGCTCTGCTCTCCCCTGAGCTTCACGGGATAGACTTACACATAGACATCTATATATGTATGTGTGCATGTGTATATTTTTTTTTCAGGATGTTTAGACCTAATTTCTGTAGTATTTTAACCACTTGCAGATGTTAGTAAATTTCTGTACAAAATCTGAGATAGGTGTGGCTATCGTGGGACTTCTATTATCACCCAGAACCGTGACTGAACACAGAACTTATTTCAGGGAATGAAGAAGGTGGAGATGGATTCAGTCGTTTTGAAAGAGGGTCAGAGAAGTCTCACACCAAAATAATATCTTTTGATAGGAGGATAAAACACAGGCTAAATGTTTCTTTACATTATCTTATATGTTGGAACACAAAACCGCACATTAACAACACTAAAGCAACAGTAAAGTTGCAACAGAAACATTAAACCAGAAAGCACAAAATGGTCAGGAGCTTCAGAGCAGGGAATTCCCAACAACTTATCTGAATACATAAAGAACGGTTACATGAAAAGCCAGAGTGCCTTTCCTAATGACAGCCAGTCTACAGCCCTGAGTGACTTCTGAGACCATGACACTCCACACCTGACAGATCTAAGAACAGTATGTTTGCTGGCAATCTGACAAAGTCTCGTTCCAAAGTTAACATGATTTTGTCACTACTACAATTAAAATATCGACCTACTGCTGAAACAATGACTTCCTTAACCATTTACATCTTGCATTAGCCTCCACAGGACTGTACAGTATTGTAACTGAGAATGGAGGCAGCTCTTAGGGCACTTCAAACAACCAAAAAGCCCCTGCATTCTTCTACTGGTGCTGCAGTGTACCCTAGGTTTCACTAGCACACTTAACCAACTGAAATTCTATATAGTGAATTACATCTTAGTATTCTCCACCATTAAAATTACTGAAGCTTCCAAATGCACTCAATAGCTCCTCAGTACTGCAAGATACTGCTGGTTTTCTCATCTCAAAAATTGTCCCTAATTTTAGAATATTTACATATATATGTGTGCATTGGAAGCACTGTTGCCCTAAGACAATAAAAAAAGTTATAATTTAAATTTTTGTTTAAGCTAAACACTGCAGAAATCCTTTTTTTAAAGCCCAGTTTTCATGTTTCTCACAAGTAGCATTCAGAGATCTATCTCCTGAAATGCTGAATAAAAGCCAAAAAATGCCCCTCTTATGAAGGTTAGTAGCTAAGCTATTGTATTTAATACCTAGTTCAACTATTTTTTCCAAATTACACAGAAGTAGTTTTAAATAAGCACAAGTAGTATCATAATGAGGATCTTGCAAACCAAATAGATTGGGTGGAATAATATTAAAGCAATTTAAATACTATTTGATTCTGCTGAATGTGAATTTAACACCAACCCCAGGATCTACCAACTATTCAGCTCGTGTTTCTCACTGGGGAAATTCAGAAGTCTTGTGTTTCTCTGTCTCAATAAGCACTTATTGATGTCAGCAGTCTCACCCCATGCAGTGGCACCACTGGGTATGTAAATATGCACTGGCATAAGCAGGAGTCTTAAAATTCAGACCCACAATTTTAGAACTCTTCTTGAACTCATCTGGAAGACAGACCACTAAATACTTCAAAGGATCTTGTCTGGTGGTGGCTGTTTCCACACCAGACAGAAGTCTGTGGAACCATGTGCCAGCTCTGCCAAAGCCCAGGTTGATCCAGCTGCTTTCCTGGGCTTGCAGGAGGCACGCTCCTGGCCAGGAGCTGTGTTCACAGTTGCATGGCACACCTGCTGTGCGCCTCCTCTCCCACAGCACCGCCGCAGCGGGCCCAGCTCACACAAAGTTGTACTGTGTGGTGCTTCCGCACCACGTACTTCACAGAGCTTCATGTTGTAATAGGTTATTTAAAACCTCGGCTAGGTGATTAGCTAAGCTAAGCCAGAACAACACACGCATGCATGTAGCAATACAAACAGCTCCAAATGGGTCACCGTGGCCATGGTCAAAGGTGGGCACACAGGTGACACACAGCTGCCAGTCACCTGCAGCAGCTGGAGGGACAGGGTCTCCCCCACTCCCGTAGTAGCCCACCAAAATATCTGTTCCACAAGTGTTTAAAACATTATTAGCAAATTACACATATAGGTAGAAGAGAAAGAAAAACACCACAAGACTTGAAATTCCTTCATCATTTCATAACATGAAATCTCCTTTGCAACACACCAACCATCCCTTGTGTGCTCAGCTGAAGAGCACTCCAAAGCCTGGGCAGGCAGCATTGCACCTGGGGATGCCCAAGAGACATCACTGTTTCCAAAGCAGGAAAAAACAACCTATGGTCTGGCGAAAGAAGGCTGAGCGAAAGAGGCATCACCAACTTACAAAATAGAAAGCAACCTCTTGCCTTATCCTTGGAGTGGGTTAAGTATAAAAGGAAATACAGAGCCTTAAATCAGTCTCTTCTCTGAACACAACTTGAGGTGGCAGGGTGAGGCAATAACCCGTCTCCCTGAGAAGACTGGGGGTCATGTGCCACAGGCCTGCATACAAGGTATAGGGAACTTTCAGGTCCCGTACCACTATTTTGTTTGGGGTTTTTTCCATTTCTCTGTTTTAAAAAGTCTGTATTTTTATTTGCAGACTTGTTAACAAGGATCTGCATTTGATTTTACCCTCGCCTGCCTGGTGTTTGGAGTGATTTCCAATTGTTGCTGTGACACAAGCACAACCTGATGAAGTTTCTGTGGGCCAAGTAAACTTTAAAGCAGGATTGTGAATCACCTCAGAGGAGTCAAGCACACCTGAACACTGCTTCAGATTGTCAAAGATAACTAGGTACTCCTTCACTAAGTTGCAGCAGTCTCCTGGGAGCTGGTAACACCAGAGGCATGAAAAGTGACTAACAATCCTGAGAAAAGCTCCCTGTAACACTCATCCAAACTCACACCTGAATCCTTAGGTTTCACTCCTCAAGCACAGTAAAATTGGAAGTGCCACACACATACCTCAAACATCCTAAAGGAACTGAATTCTAACATTCTTATGCTGTAGTACCCAAATGACAGAATATATGAGCTGTAGTTAACCTAAGGAGTCATGTTTCCACTTTATTGAGGCAATGCACCATATGGTAGAGGAGATTCTGATATAAAAGAACAGAAAACAATAGAAGGTAAGGAAAGAAATAAATCCCCTTCTCATCTAAGCAGATAAACAGAAAAAACACCATGGAATAAGGTGTGAAAGTGCCATTGCTAATAAGAGACACTGTCAAGAAACAGAATCAATGACGAAATAAAAAGTTACATACATTTAGTTGCTTGAAGAAGCATTTCATTTCATAGGCAGGTAAGTGTCAGGCTAGACTAGTCTGATGTTCACCTTGCCCTGGTGTTTCTGCTATTCTTCAACCAAGGAAAATGAAGCCCAAACAAGGATCCCCAGAACAATGTGTTGTTGTTTCCACTGCAACCTCACGAAGTGCTACAGTTCTACCAACCAAATAAGTAAATTCTAAATATCCACCTGATTTGATACATCATTTCTCTAGAGCAGAATACTTTAAACAAATAAGATATACACCAGTGATTTCCTAAACGATTATGGTTAAGCATTCAACATGGCTTTTATGACAAGTGAACAAAAAGGTATTATTATGTATTATATTGTTATATATTTGCACATATTTGTAATTGTCAGCTTTTATTTTGCAACAGACTCTAAAGCTGATATATCCTTATACTACATCATAAATTCAAAAAAAGACATTTTTAAAACATTGCAACTATATTTCTCTTTTGAAGAACTTATAAGACTATTCAAAATATTTTTCAGCCAGTGCATCTTAGTGCACAGGTTAAGTCTTAAAATTGGTAGAGAGTTTTATTGTTAAAAATCCATTTATAAAAACTGTAATAAAAGTTACTAAACTTAAACTCCTAGAAATGAACTAATTTAAACTGACATGAACCTAGATCATCTTGAATATGTTTAAAGCAATCTCTCACCAGCATTCAATTACTTCAAATGCACTTTAAAACTACTTTGTGAGTCAATACACAGCTGCAGCTGCACTGCCTTAACTGCATTCTCTTGAGGAAAACAGAGCTAAAGCTGTGCTAATCACAGTAACCAGCCCTTGCAGCACATGATTTTTTTTGTTGTGTGTATGTTTCCTAAGTTGCTGGGTTAGGAGGCTTGTGCTTATCTAATCCATGGTTCCCCTCCTCATTTCTCCTCTATTTCTAACTCATCCCTTCCCTTTCCTGTTGCATCAGGAAGCTGCAAATACAGTGGCTTCTGCAGGGCTGTTATAATTACCACAGGACACTGCAATTCTGAAACGTATGCAAAATAACTCATAGGTACTTCAACAAGGCTTGAGAACTTTCAAATGTGCTTCTGTTTTCTTTCTAGAAAACTTTGCACCAACACACTTCTTCCAAGACCAAAACATCTTCATGCACCACTTCATTAAGACTACAGATTTATAAGCCGTCACTCTGTCTCCCAAGTAAAGTGTTTTAAAACAATTGTGTGCAGAAAAAGAAAAAAAAAATTCATAAGGAGCTGGAAACAGATCCATGCGGGAAATCCAGTAAAAAAGGTTCCTACTCTCCACTGACTTATTTTGTTATATACCATCTCATGCATCAAGCAAAGGTTAATTTTAACCACGATTTTAAAAAGGAAAAAAAAAATGCAGACCAAAACAGTTATAGTGTAAAATGATCATTATTTTTATTTACTTGGTTGCTGCACTGTGCGGATGTTCTAGGAGCCATCTCAAACTCTCAGGAAAGGATTTTCCCCTCCCTTTCCTGCACTGTGCGGATGTTCTAGGAGCCATCTCAAACTCTCAGGAAAGGATTTTCCCCTCCCTTTCCTGCACTGTGCGGATGTTCTAGGAGCCATCTCAAACTCTCAGGAAAGGATTTTCCCCTCCCTTCCTTCCTTCCCCTCTCCTCCCTGCCGGCAGCTACAGTTTAAAGGATCTAACCCTTCTGAAATGTGTTAACCCAAGCAATTTTTTTTTAACAGCTGGAAGTTTCAGGGGGAAAAAACGAACCCAAAACAAAACAGCAGATGTTCAAGACACAGACTTCTATCTGCCCTTCCATGTGAATCTAAATGGCAAAGACAATACTTTAAACAATAACACATTCAAAGAGATAAAAATATATTGTTCACTCTTATAGAAATACTAAACAAAAACTTCAAATTGCCAAATACAGATAAGACAATCATATCACTTTTCGTAATCTATAACATCAAGCCTGAACAAGATAAGGTATTTCCTTTTACTTCTTTCATTCAGGTTTTGGTACAAGTATAGAAACCCACTCAGTGAGTAGTTTTGCTCCCTTGAGAATAAAGCAGAACTTAACAAACAATCTTACAGATACACTTCAAAAATTAAAATAGCTGGTACTTAAATGTAGTTCAGTTTCGTGAAGCCCAGGAGACCCTTTAACATTGTATACAATGTAACGGGAAAAAGAGTCTGTCACCTCAAGCCAGTGATACAAAATTACAATTCTTATAGTGCTGACAGAAAGAAACAGAAAGAAACTAATGTAACCAAATGTATCTGTTCAACCTTGTGCTCCTCAGCCTTCCCCTGCCGCAGCACCGTCCAGACACACAGGAGGTGCCGTGTCAAATCCCGCCGGGCACGGACTGCCCCATGGATGTTTTGAGTTATGGCCGTGCCCAGGTCTTGCAAGTTTAATGAGGTTCCTTCTCACACACACAGACACCACACACAGCGCCAACCGGGAAATAATCAAGTAGGATTACAGGTGTAGCTTCTTGATAGGTTAAACCTATAGATAGAGTGAAAGGCTAATCTACATTTTTAGCCTGAGATTGGCAAAAGCTTTCTTCACTTAACCATCATTAGAAACCCACCTTAACCTTCAACTTTTAGAAAACCCAACCTGTAACATGAGACTTGATATTGCAAGAAAAGATTGATCGAAAGCTTTGTCTGTCTCTCCATACACAGGCCAAACACCAAATCAGTGTTAAATTCCTCACATGCAGCTACACCCAGTTAATCTCCTTCAAAGCAGCAAACTATGTAAATCTCCTTATGCTGGTGAGATAAACATTACACTCATCAAAATGTAACAAGAACCACTGTTAGTGGGCAAAGCTGTTAAAAGGCACAGACACTGGGCTGAGCATCCAGGCTGTGGTGCCAGGACCCTGCACTCGCCTCCTTCCCAGGCCTCCAGAACTGCTTCTGGCTTCCTCCTCAGGAAACCTGAGAGCAGAGAAACCTCCCTGCACAAAGCGATTTAAAATCCCTAATCAAATAGTTGGAGTAGCTCTGTAGATTCAAGGAGCAGATGGCAGGAGAAAGCCTAATTTTCCATTTACGATAATTTTACAGAGTGTAGAAATATTTACTTCGGAGGAGCGCCTCCCGATTTACATGAGAATAACAAAAGTGGGAGGAGGGACAGAGAATCATCTTGTTCCCAACAAGCCAAGAGCTAAAAAAGCCTGTATTAAGCAGCATATTGTATGTCATTTTGTTTCCTTTACATTACAGATGCACACACATGCATTCTTCACAAAGCTCAAGCAGCCTTGATAGTAAAAATATTAGCCTATGCCTACCTTCTTCAGACAGGATGTATGGCTATGAGTACTGCGATAGGTTATTACTGCAGATACTGTGTGGCTTTCATTCTTTAACAAGACCTACATCTGCATTTCAAACCAATTCTCAGATGAGCTGCCACTCTTTTAAGCAAGATCTAAATTTTAAGCCTGGTAGGAGTATTTTTAATATGCCTGTCTGCCCATAATGCAGGAAATCCTTTTGAGCAGAGACCACATTTCAGTATTCTCACTAGTACTCTAAAATACAGAAGATGATCAGGCACCACCTAATCAATTCTGACCTGAAATTGAGGATGTCGGCTGGCTCCTACATGCCTGAGTTACACAGTGTAGATACAGCAGGTAACAAGCATAATGCTATAAGCACAGATTTTTTTATAAAACAAAAAGTTATTTGGGAAAGCAAAAAGAGAGTATTGATAAAGATCTGAACCTACTCTACCTATGCAGTATTCTGTCAATGTTTTAAATTAAAGTAGAAATCCACATTGCATTACAGTGCCTTAAAAATAAATCAAAATATTGTCACCTTTCCTATTACCAGTAATCATTTATTTTTTCAACTGAATCTGCTATAGACTCTTAAAAATGAAACAGAATAGTACTAGACATGAAGTACTCATATTATTTTGATATCATACGTATTACAATACCAATGGAGACACACAAGATCCTCAGAAGATTTTAATTTCACTTTTAAGGTACTTAAAATTGTTTCAGCTGCACATACTACATGCTGTTAGCACAGGAAGTCCAATTACTCCTTTTAGAGAAATTGACTGACAACTTTTCCTACATTAACAGTACCTACTGTCTCAGGCTAAAGCACAACTACAATGCAATTGTCTGAATATGGGTTACACAGAGCTTGCAGAGACTTATATCTGAACTTTTCTTAATTATCAAGAGTTGAAAAATTAGGCTTATAGCACTCTTCGGCACTGCCTGACATCAGCTCACGCCTGCAGATGAAATCTGAGTGAAAGGGAGATCAGAAAGCCAATCACTAAATGACGTTAGTCTACATGAATGAAGTTAATAGGAGTTTTCCATGGACTTAACAGGAGAAAAGCACAGACCCTGGCTCCTTATGTAGGAAGTGTTTGAGCAGAGAATAGCTACACACTATCAAAAGAAACCTTTGGTACCCAGGGTCTTAAGCCCACATAATACCCCTGCATTCATTTCTTTCTCTGCCTATTGGGAGAAAAGGGTCTGTTTGTTTTTCTGATTCAGTCGTCCCTTTTAGCTCTTTGAATCTAAGGAGTGCACTGTGAAAAGAAGAGCATCTTATCAGCCTGCTCCAGACCAGCAGGCAAACTCACATCCGCACACAAAACACAGCCCTGCCAGCACGAGGCCTGGCCCCACTGCCCTCGGCTCCTGCCAACACCCTGCCCCGCACCCGAAACACTGCTCAGCCACCCAAGGGGCCGTCCTTGATTAATGGTCCTCGCAGGGAGAGCACGAAATACTATCTGATAAACTGGCTTCATTTATAAAGTATGCAGGAGCACCAGACAAGATGATCAGCATGGGCGTATCCAGGACATTTATTAACAACAAACCAAAACCAGCACACACAATAAGCATGTTTTGTTATGTATGGACTTGAACACTTTCAGTACAAGATACAAAGATAACTCTGTGCACTGCTGGGCAGCATCTGCAGAGTGCTGCTGAGATAACACACCAGCGATTCTTATCAAAAAGATATTTCTATAAAATAACAGGGAGGAGAAAGGAAATAGCAATTTTTGTTTAAGCTTCAAGAAAATATGAGTCTAACTTCCACTGTCATGCAGGTTAGCCACACAGATTATATGTCATCCCAACAACGCACCAAGAGTTCAAAATTTCCAAGGCCAATTCCTCATTATTTATATGAAACCCTTCACCGTGCGCAGCAGTGATATCCGATTTACTACTTCTGCCCTTAATGGATTCCGAACCCCAGCAAAATAGGACAAACTTCCCCAGCATTGTGGACTGAACCCATCAAATTACTTGCTTCAGCTACTAAGAGCAGCAGACACGGAGGGATTTTTTTCTCACCTGGAAAGAAGCCTGCCATAGTATTTTTGGTATGCTTTGTCAACCCGGGAGCTTGTCAGTGACCTCTACTCCATTTACCCTCTGGCACACACACACAGCATGCTTTCCCATTAACTTAAAATGTAATTTTTTTTTAATTTCATCAAAGAGTCAATGAAAAATAACACACTAAACAGTAAATAATGTAACATTAACACCAACATTGCGTCTGTGTGTGTAAAAAGTGCAGCCAAAGACAAATGGCCCAGCAAGGTTGTAACGCAACTATTTCAAATATTTTATTTCCAGCGACTAAACAAAGGAAGAAATACCTCTTTCAGTATAGCTCCATAGATGCGAGTGCTCCGAGTTTATCAGAGCGATCTCTCTGCCCATAAAATGCCAAAGGGTCCCCCTGTGCCTTCCCTGGGGGGAGCTGGGGCGCGCCCAAGGGGCGGCGGAGGTTTTCTGGAGGGTTGTTTGAAAGAAAAAACGCGCCCAGATCGTTTCGCTCATTTCACGCCGAGCGAGAAACGTCCAGCCCCAAGTTTCGCTGTTGCGACACCGGGTCCTTTCTAACCTGTTGCGGAGACCAGCGGGGCCGGCACCCGCCCGGCCCCCGGCGGCCGCCCCGCACCGCCCCGCACACCCCGCGCCGCCCGCGAAGGTGACCCGGCGGCGGCCGCCCCGGCACTCGCCAAGGTCACGGCGAGGCTTTTAAGAAGGGGTGAAAAAAAAAATTAAAAAGGAGAAAAGAGTTTCTTTTTGCAAATCCCAGGTCTCGAGAAGCGAACAGGCTATAAGCTGCAACTCACGCCAGTCGCCACTCCTCTCCCCACTCCTCCCCCAGCACCTCGAGGCTGCGAGGGGAAAGCGGGGGCGGGGGAGCCACAAATCCACACACCCCCTCCCTCACCTGCTTCCGATAGGGGGTCCGACTGCCGCCCGCCGCGCTGCTGTTGCTGCTGGGGAAGATCATCGCCCCGCCTGATCCCCCGCTCCCCCTCGGGATGGGGAGCAACTTTGGCGGCCGCCGGGCTGCGGCGCGGCGGGGCTGCAGGGCACTCTCCGCCTCCGTGCCTTCTCCGCCGGCTGCGGCTCCTCGAACCCTCCGCTCGGCCCCGCTCCGCGCCGACCCTACCCCGCGGCGGCCGCCCAGGCTGCCATCCACGGGCCCCCGCTGACCGCCGCCGGCTGCCCCAGCCCAGC